>JBBYHL010000004.1:7107400-7125210 GCA_038381835.1 Adansonia madagascariensis
GGACAGGCCTTTTAAGCATAACAATACTAGCTACCATCTAGGCTTCCCAGTACTTGCATGCAGAGAAGATTGCAGGCTCGCACAATTATTGCAACAACCTAAAATAAACCGATCAAACTAGTGTTTGGATTTTTAAGGATGGGGGATAAAGTATATAACAATCACCAATATGGAATATATGGGCAATATGACTGGATATTCAGGTCCCAGCTAGGGTCTACCTAGTTTGCCCGTTTAAATTCTTTGAAGATTACTACTATGCGGCAGCTGATTCCGCGCACATTCGTCAGATCTATGGCAGCTTCAACCAGAAGTTAGTCAAGTCTGGAATAAGTTTTTCCATTGTCTTCGGTTAAATTATTTTTCTCAGGAGAATGGTTCATCATCTTGAGAACCAGAAACCCTGAGTAGGTCTCAGAAGTTGGTTCGGCAGTGCCATTTTGGGAAACGGTGTGCCTGAAAAGATTGCACAAAGAGCTAGATGAATAAGGAGATGATGATCATTGCGACATCAAAGGATCTTAAAAGGTTAAGTGGGCACGAGCCTTCATATTGATGTAATGCCGCCCCTTAACATCGATGAAAATTACCAAGGTGAAGGCTTTTGCAATCCTCTGTTAAAGAAACACGACACCAAAAATACCAGTCACATACCATAAAGAATCGGTCTCCATGGAAATGACATTATGCAACTTAAACGCGAGTGTCCTGCTTCATTGTTCTGCACTTCCATGGATGACAACATAAAGAAAACTTCAAATCATTGTTAAATTACACTGGGAAAAAGGAGAGATATTTTGAGTGGATTCACTGACCTTTTGATTTTCGTTGTCCCATTAACATCGTATGATCTTTCAATCCTTGATGGTTTGAGCGACTGCTGTACGATCAATAGCTACTGACCCATCTACGACAAGCACTGAAATTTGTCTGGGCAGCTAATTAGTAACACAACAATTATACATGAAAATAAAACAAATGGATGACTGCACGAAGCCTCAAATTGTTTGAGAATAACAATGTTTGCTTTTTTTCCCTCGAGTTTTTAAAATTAAAATTTTATCAAATTAAATTTAAATCATAAATTAAATTCAAACTCAAAATATTACTGTTTGAATTAAAAAATTTTTACTGTTTCTATTATCCTCACCTTTAGGGAAGGAAAACTTCAGCGTTACGAATGACAATGACAAGCAAATATATCCTGCCAAGGGAGCACATGATTTTAAAGGTAAAAAACAATAAAGCAAGGGGGAAAAAGATGGTATCGGATCTTGGTGATTGTTATTCTATCTCAAAGTTACCACTTTTCCAGAGTATATATCATTGAATACAACAGTTTGGGTCATTAGATTGTTAATGATTAAGCAATTTTCTTATCAATGCACTCTCTGCTTCTTGGAGGCCACAGTAATTTATTTTAAGATTTATCCTTTAATTTTCGAGCTTAGTTTCTATTAACGTAGCTAAAAAAAATAAACAACTACTAATTTTAATCTAAATTTAAAAAATTTAATTAATTATTTAAATTTAAATTTAAATTTGACCTAATCAAACTTTAAATTAACTAACAATAGTTAAAGGTAAAGATTGTGCATTATTAATACTAATTATTATTAAATTGGTAATTTGTCGTTTTTAACACACGCCCGACGACCATGATTCGCCAACACCAAACCAAAACAGGGTGATTTTTGTTTTTTTATTATTATTATTATGACAATTGGGAAAGACTGATATTATCCTAAAAAATCTATTTTCATTTTATCTCTTCACTCGCCTTAACTAGCCTGTTAAAACCAATAGGCAGAGGATCCAATGAAATTTGAGCGTATAGAATACGGGACATAAATAACACGTTGGCTTATTTGCAGTTTTCTAAATTTCTTCCCAAAAAAAAAAAAAATTGTTTGTTTTAGCTTTAGCGTTGTGAAAGGTGAGGAACGTCGTTTCCAGTTTCTCTCAAAATGTCAAAACTTTCTTTCTCCAACCAAAAGAAACGCAAATTGCTTTCTCTTTCTATCCCATCGATCGATTGAAAAAGGAAAAAGAAAAAAAAGAAAGGCCAAAAAAGAGTTTCAGATCGAAACCCTAACGTTCTCTCTCTCTTCCCATACATTCTTCCCTCGATTTAAGGTAGCTCGTTTTCAATTTTATTTTCCATGTAAAGAACAAAACCCTAGTTTTATCCCTGAAGCACAAAACCCTAGAAGTTATCATTTAGATCTTAATTAGGAGCATTCGGTTCAATATTTAGAATTATACAGATTCGGGATATGCTGATTTTTCCTTTTCGTGCAAATATCCTTTTGGCCCCAGATCGAAAAGAAGGATCGTGTTTGGTTTAGGTGATTCCGGGAGGGAAGTTTTGGGGGCCGTAATTCTGTAATGTTCTGTTAGTCTTTATGGTTTTATTGTAGATTTAGCTTGATCAAAGAATGGAATAGCCTAATATCAGCGTCATCTTCGTTTATACTAGCTGGGGGATTTTTAAATTAGGGTTGGATTAGTGGTTAATTGATGATGTTGAAGCCGTGTTTTGGGAGCATTGGAGAGCCTGGATGGTAATTAGATATTTGGGAATTGCTTAGCAGATTCAAAATTGATGAGTTCTTGAGTAGTCAATTTCGTGCGGAGCAGCTAGAGTTAAACTGTTAAAGAGTATTTCGTATATACTCATCATAAATTTTTTTTGTAGAAATGAACTTAGAAAATGAAGAACAACATTCATTAGATCAGCCTGCGGATACCACTAAGGAATCTCAAAAGTAATCACTTCTTTCAGCTGAATAATTATTCATTTTAATGTTTTGCATATAGTTTTCGTTGAGTGACACTGATGACCAATTTGCTTTTTAATGATTCAGGAAACCTAGAATTTCATATGCCAGAGATTATTTGCTATCATTTCGTGAACTGGATGTTTGCAAGAATTTACCTCTGGGATTCGATCAATCAATTTTGAGGTGAGATTGTCTTTTTTATGGTCGTGGAGTATGTACTTTGTAAAATTATGAAGATGAAGAAGGCAACCTTTGATCTTTTTGGTATTCATTGCTTATTATGTGGTTGGAGCAGTGAATGTGGGGATACATCACAAGATCGGCAAAGAATTTCTGGAACCTTGTCAGGTTTTAGGCGTAATGAATATGGTTCATCACCACCTTCAAGAGGGGATTCAGATAATTATATTCGGGGCATTCATGGACGGTGGGACAGTCGCTCTACCGGAAAGAGCGATAGAAACAGTGATTCCCAATCTGATTGGGACTCAGGTAATGTTTATAGTTCTTTTGTTCTATCAGTAGTATGATTTATGTTTACTGCTTATATGGACTACTTTGTGCATTGTGCTTTCCGTTAATGTATCTCGTAATTCACCCTATTGCCTCAATCCCAAGGATGTTTGGTAAGGCAATTCATGTAGTTGGGGCTTTTATCCACTTCATTTATATGTTGCGTACAGGGTTGAAAAATTGTTTTATGTTGCAAATTGAATGATTCTATTGATATATAGATCATGGAAGACGCTATGGAAATCAAGCCCGGCGGTCTTGGCAAGGTCCTGAGCATGACGGGCTTTTGGGAAGTGGTTCTTTCCCTCGACCATCTGGATATACAGCAGGAGCATATGCTCCAAAGTTTCGAGCTAATGATCAATACCATCTAAATAGAAGTAATGAGCCATACCATCCACCCCGCCCTTATAAGGTACTCATTTGCTTTTTAGTTGTCATTTGCCGACAATATTGGGACTGGTACCACGGTAACTGTTGTATTCATTTATTTTTGAAATGTATCTTAGGTATTGTGCTAAAATTATATATACCAGGACTTGTAAGATGAGCCAGTAGCAATTGAAGTGCTGTTTTAACAGATGTCATTAATGCGTCACTGATAATTTTTCAGGCTGTACCACATTCAAGGAGGGAAACTAATGACTCATATAATGATGAAACATTTGGTTCCACTGAGTGCACTAATGAAGCCAAAGCAGAAGAAGAAAGAAAGAGAAGAGGTAGGTTCTCTGTTATAGAAGACTGCCTGCTGGTTGTAGTTTATCTTATTTATGTTTTATCTTCTTCCTCTACTCTGGTTTTGTTATCAAAATAATCAGAGCTAAAGCTTGATGACTTTCTCTGTTAGCTTCTTTTGAGTCATGGAGGAAGGAACAGCAGAAAGCATTCCGGGAGAAGAATATTATATCAGAAAGGCGTAAAGATGATTTCAATATTTCTGAGTTGCTAGTGGACTTGAAAGATGATAAAGGACTTGCAAATAGAGGCAAGGAATCAGATGAACCTGTACCAGCATCAAATATTGATTCTGACAAATCTTCTTTTCCCTCACAAACTCCTGCATCCAGACCTCTTGTACCACCGGGTTTTACAAGCACAAATGTGGAAAGGAATTTTGGAACCAAAACTTCAATGCACTCCCATTCTTCACAGGTAAGTATCATATTTATTTTCAGAATTTAAAACACCCTTATCATGACTTTTTGTACCTTTTGGTATGTAATTTTGATTGGAACCCTCAATCATCAGTTCTCAAGTTTTCCTCCTTTTTTCCATCGTATGATCTTTAATTGCAACGAACTATTAATCTTCATGTACTGGCTACTTCAACTTTTGTTCTCATAACTATTTTACTATTAAAATTATGTTGCTTCCCAAGTTATAATGTAACTGGAATTAGTTAGGAATCAGTTGAAGATATGGAGGCAGTTTTGAATTTTCCATTATTTTGGTTGGAATGGGGAGAGAGTATCACTTGCATGAATTTGGCCGTCTGTATGTAACTGAAGTTCAGTGGGAATTTTTGGGGGACTTCTCATTCATTTGAATTTGGCTGGAACAGGCAACTAGTGTTTTATACATAGGAGAGGTCTGTATATGACACCAATAGTACACATGCCTAACGGAGACATTAATGGAGATGATATATTTTTGAAATTCACTTAATGGAAGTATGGTTTTCACAAAGGTTGCATCGTGCACTGATTTAAAGTGACATGTTATTTTCTGTTCCTTTTTTTTGCCGATATGTTATTCTTCCGTTTGGAGTGCTGAAAGATGGGTTATTGTTACCTGTTGGTTGTTGCTTGCATGTGGTTTTCACTCAGTCATTATACTTTGCATGTGTCGTAACCGAGAGCTGATGATATTAGGAGAAAGTATGTTTCGATTATGTTGACCGATGTTGAGTCTCATATTCTTCGCACACGTTCTTTGCTTTATACTTTAGTAACAATATATCTTCTGTTATACTTCTCTAGGCTGGGAGTTCTAAAATTGAGGGCAGCGTTTCAGAGGCCAAAGGCAGCCTTCTTTTGAAGGAGACTTCTGATGATCTTTTAGGTAAACATTCTAAACAGTATGCAGAGGAAACTTTGAGTGAGCAGAGGCTTGAAAGTACAAACATTCACCTTTTAGCCAATAATAAGAGTGGGAAAGCTCTGAATTTCTCATCAGCTTTAGATAAATCTAATGAGGCAATAAGCAAGGATTCGCAAATATACAAGAGTTTTGAAGCCCTAGGTAACAGTGAATTTACTGAACTTGATTCCAAGAAGCTGCTAGCGGATAAAGTTTTGACGGAAAGCAATCAGGATGGTTCAACTTCAATTCTAGACAAGCTCTTTGGCAATGCTTTAACCGCAAATGGAGGTGGCTCCACTAATTTTGCTGAGGTATTATCTTGATTTTAGTAACATTGCATCCAAACACATATATAGAGGACATCTATACTGAATGATCTTAGTTAAATGTTCATTTCTAATATTCTTGCTTAATGTAATTAAAACCAGTTGTTCAATGAATTATACATCTTATTTGCGTGCAGTTTATTTAGGTATGTTATTTTAATCTTTCCACTTCCTGTTTTCCTTGAAATATTTGACGGCCTTTAATATCTCTTGTTCTTCAGCCTAATGACAGCAAAGCAGATGAGACATGGTTTCCTGACACTTCCAATTCTTCTAAGTTTGCTCATTTGTTTCTTGATGAAGGTTTGTTAGCACTTATTACAAGTTACAACTAATCCGGCTTTAATTGAATCTGCTTTAGGTCGCAAGTAAAAAAAAAAAAAAAAAGAGCTGATATTCTTCTTTTCATCTCATCGTTGCAGGGAAGAAACCACTAGATGATCTCTCCACTGGCACGCCAAAAGACTTGCTGTCATTAATTCAGGGCGGTGAAAAAGGTGGTTCCCTTGATAGGATAGCTACTAAGCATGTAGCCCCAAACTTTCCATTCCTAAACTCTGAACTTGCAGACAGGCATGTTATATCAAATTTGATGTCTCCTAGAATTGAAAGCTCTGAGCAATCATGCAATATTAATGATGCTAATAAACCGGCAGCAGTTCCAACTGTCCTCACATGTGAGGATCTTGAAAAGTCAATTCTGTCTGAAAGCATTGAAAATGATCCAAGGTTGCCTACTGCTGTTGAAGGATGGAACATTCCTGAAACCAAAAGTGAGAAGCAAGAAGTTATTATTGATGATCAGGCGTCCCAGCATCTTCTTTCATTGTTACGGAATAAAACAAGTACAAAAAATATAGCAACATCTGCCAATCTTGACATAAGGTCGTCAGAAAGGGTGCAAAATATTGAAACAGCAAGTGTTGACACTGCACCTTATGATTCAGTAGGAATGAATGCAGAAAATTATTCCGGTTCAGGGAAGAGTCTAACTCTTGAAGCACTTTTTGGAAGTGCTTTCATGAAGGAACTGCAATCAGTTGGAGCACCAGCTTCTGTTCAGAGGGGCTCAATAGAGTCTGCAAAAGTTGATGTATTCGAGACTAACAGGCTTCCCCTTCATGTCACAGATGATAGTCTTCTTCCTTCCACAGTTCACATTGGGTCAAACAGGACTGATTTTGAAAAAAATATTTTACCATTTACCCAAGGAGAGCAAATGACATCTGATGGCATTGAAGAGCATTTGTTTGGCTTTAGTGATGCTCGATCTGCATTGGATTTATCACATTTCCAAGCTGAATTAGGGTCTAAGCTTGGTGGTTTTGATGAATCTCCTGAAATTCGGCTTCCTGAAGAGGATAGTTTGATTGGTGTCAGTAATCCTGGGAATCTCCGGAATTTCATGGCTGGTAGTGTAAAAGCAGAGCTATTGCCCTCCCAAGAGACACCGATTGATGTTGGTGAGAAACTAACAGCTTTAAAGGCTGTCTTCCAAGATGAAAGACCTGTTGTAGGAGGGCAAGAAGGTCCACCATTTCTTTCCGGTCCCTATGATATGAGGGAGCCAGATATTCCATTTCATAACCAAACTGTCCAAGCATCTTCTCCACAGCTTCATCCTCCTCGATTGAATCATGGAGGTCCTTTGTTTCATTCATTGGATTCTCATCCTTCTAAAATCAGTTCTCAGGTGAAGTTCATGGCTCCAGAAGGCATCATCCATCATGATGCCCCACCAAATCATCAATTTCCTGGAAATATGCATCGCCCTCCTTTCCATCATCCTAGCGGTGGACTAACTGGATTTGATCCTCCAATGCATCATCCTATATTGCAACAAATGCCTATGCCTGGAAACTTTCCTCCACCCCACTTGCAACGAGGTTTACCTGGGGTTGCACCGCAGCATCCTCATTCAAATAATCAGGTGACTGGTTTGATACAGGAAATGAATCTGATGCATGGTTTTCCGTTTGGACACGGTCACCAGCAGCCCCAGCCCAACTTTGCTGATCGTGGAATGCCTCCAGGTAAAGTATTTAATACATGTCTTGTTTATTTCCCATCCTCACCAATTTCAACTTATGATTTCATTCTTGGAAATGCCTACAATTAATGAACTGGACTGTTTTGTAAGCTTAAGGTAATTTAAAAAGTATGATAATGCCCATGCCAAAACTTTTTGCAAATAATTGCAAAAAGTTTACTTCGTCCCCCTATTCAGCTGGAAAAATGAAAAGAAAAGATTGCAATGCTGGAAGGCCCTTTTCATGCGGTCTTTTGTTGTTGGGTTGTCCTGCATGTGAACCACTGTTACCATAACGATTATGTTTCTTGTTTTATATGCCAATAATATGCAGCAAATCCTTTTTTTTTTTTTATATATATATATTTCAGGTCATGACATTGGCAATGGGAGCCATCATCCAGAGGCATTGCAAAGGCTGATTGAGATGGAACTCAGGTCGAAGTCAAAGCAGATCAGCCCTTTTGGTACCGCTGGCCGTAGTCATGGCCAAGGGATGCACGGTCACGAGCTAGACATGGGTTTTCAGTATAGATAATGGCTTTTGGTTGTAGGTTTGTCTCCTACCCCCACGTCTTTTTCTCTCCGAGAATTGAGGGATAGGTTTGATGTTCTGGGTCAGTGTAATTAAAATGATTATACTTGAAATCGGCATTTGGCCGCAATTGGCCCGTCTTTTTTTCTTTCTTTAATTTGCTCTTTGCATCTTTCTCTTGCCTTTTCATCTCTTTACGACCGTTGAAAAAAATCGGATTGGCCAGTTGAACCGGAAATCAGTGCCTAATCCAGTCCGATGAGTTATACAATTAATAAAAAATCAATTGAATTGTCAAAAATTTTTTTTTTAAAAAATGAGTTTAAGCTTATTCCTATTGATGTTATAATTTTTTTATGTAATAAAATTTGAATTTTTAACTTATTAAAAATCATATCATATCATTTAGTAAAATGTATAGCTTAATTAAATATTCGTTATATTTAGCATTTAAAAACGTTTTTAATTAAATATTCCGATCTAACCTGTGAGAGCTGTTGAACAGTGGATGTGGACGTTTTACCGTTTTAACTGTTAACCTCTATTCAGTTTTTTGAACGTTGCTTTGCACTTTTATCTTTTTGTTTTTTTGTTTTTGAACATTTCTTTCTAATATTATTCTGAGCGAAAAGTTGTCAACAAAACAAACTGAAAAAAGATTGGACTAAACCTTTTAACAATTTAAATCATTTATTAATTTTGAGTACGGTACCGGTATTTGGAACAGATACGAGTATGGGGTATGGTAATTTTTAAAATTCTAAGTTAACGGGTATATTAATATTATGAAAGAATTATATATATAACAGAAATTTCATGTGGTAAAATTTGGCAAAATAACATAAAAGATAAAACAAACAATTTTCAACATAACATATATAGGGCTTAAATTTTTTAACATGGTTGTTCTTGTTAAACACATTAGGGAGCTAGGGCTCTCGAGAAGTGGGGATCGACAATGGCTCAAACAGTTTAGTTAATATTTTTTCCCACGCAAGATAGATATAGTTTAGACTGTAAAATATGAAGAAAGCAAGTCAATAATAACAAAAAGGAAGACCGATAATGAAGCGAAGTATGGCTTTAAGGTATAAAAGCGCTAAATTTTAGTGTTAAATTTAGCCAAGCTGTACTCATTCTTAGATAAAAATTTGATACGTAACTAGCTGCATTCGATACGCAGGCAATGTAACGGTACTCGATATGTATGCGATATGGGTACTTTAAACTTTTGGAATTACCCATGCTCTAGAGCATAAAACCTTCTAATGTAATTATACAGATGTAATATCAAATTGTCCTGAACTAGAGATAATACGTGAATCAATCAAGCAAAGACATCTGAAATTCTCTTCTCTAATCAGAGCCCTGATAAAAACATGAAGACACTTATAACAAACAAAGAGCAAAGCCTACTCACTAAACTGCAGCCATGGAGCTGATTCTCTCATACAAGCGATAAATCAACGTTGATCTACACATTTGAGGCTCACTTTCCAGAACCGCAATTACATCCTTCATAGAAATAGTTCGACCCACTCTGGTTTCGGGGATGTCCACTGGGTTCCGGCCGAATTTTCTAATTGCTTCTGTTGAATGAAAAGTAGGGTCAAGAAGAGGGAAAATGTTGCATAGGACTGAATACTTTAGAGGACTTTCGGTATTATAATCACACACTGAGTTAATTCCAAATATAGCTATTCTTCGTTTTGGCAGTTCCAAAGAACAAACCTTTAGTAATTCTGCTTCTCAATTGTCCTTTGTACTTATTATTCCAGATGCCGAGAAAGACTTATGGTTCGAATCTTTTACCTGCTTGAGAATCGGATGCTGCATCCATCCCTTTCTCATGTTTCTGGCCGGCTTTTTCAGCCATCAGTTTCCATTTTGACGACATGTCATCTCCCCCAACAGCAGCACGTGCGGTAATATTTGCAGCAGTAGCATCCCAGTTCATCTGGACACCCACCAAAGAATTAAAAACCTTCCTTTTGTGTAAAATAATTTGTGTAAAAGATGGTGCTCAGCAAAATTCCTCGGTCATTAATGGTTGAAATACCTTTACTGATTTTACTTCACCTTCGCCTTTCTCTTTATTGCCATCAACTCCGGAGCCTTCAGGCTGCATCCAGAAAAATCTTAATACACTGATAACCAAGCTTCATACATGTCTATTTGCGTGTGCAGCTAGGATTCTTATCTGAATTTAAGGATATTATTATATCATCAATACAAACAGCACCCACCTCATCAAGTTTTTGGAGCTTCTTCACGTCAGCCTGCTTTTTCTCCCATTCTTCCTTGGCTTCGCAGTTCAATCTAATGATTTTTTGCTGAACATCTGAGGTTATAACCTTCGGGTGCATATGCTTCTCAGCACCAACCCGCTATAGAGATACATTCGAAATGAGAAAAATCTTATGAAAGAACGTTAAAGTTAACTGAGCGGAATCGAGGCTGACCTGTTTCGAAAGTTTGATTAAATTGCACATAAGTCCACGGATCCGTTCCTCGACACTCTAACAATTAAATTATGTAAGAAAATGAAAAAATTCATTACAAATAAAAGGACCAAGTAAACTAGTATTTCACCAAGGATAAGCACCGCTCGACATCGTTGCTTATATTCTTCAAACCACATTTGGCTACTGCCAACAGAAGACAGAGGAAAGTAGATATCAACAAAAGGTTCAACATTGCTTATACCAAAAAGCTGAAATGAATGGAATGTACACACATGAAATTGCAGGATCTTCATCTTATGAATCAACAAGTAGGGTATAAAGAGTATTAACTGATTTCATCCAATTTCTTCTGCAACGGAGCTTTCAATAGAATCCCTCTTTCTTCTTCTACATGCACAGCCCTTCTAGAAGCTTCTGAAACTCGACTGTTCTCCTTGTGCCCAGAAAATAGTTGCTCCACCTCTTTCTATTTTTTAGCAGAATATCAAAATTTTGTGAACTTCCCTATTTGGAAATTTGACACTTTTTTTAATGCAACTAGATAGTACTTCAATATGCAGAGTAGCCGAGCTGACCATCAATTATCATACCTGAAGATTGACTCCACTAACAGCAGTGACATCATTAAGTTGTTCAAAGCTCTGGCCAGATAAGGCCCTGGATACCTTTTGCTTTTTACTGTAGGGAATCCCATTAGATATGTATGAAAAAAGATGCACCAAATGGTTAATCTCAAGGATGGATCAAATGGCTTTTTAATTCCGGTTTTAATTGACCATTGATAATCATTCTCAGGAGTCAGGATATCATAAAACAACAGAAAGATTTGTTTAACCTTGGCAGAGGTGGTGAGGAACCAAGGGCTTCAAGTGGTTTCTTCTGGCCAACAGAAGGCTTCTTTTGAGGTGTTCTTGCATTGACACTCGCTGGAGAGGTAACTAATGGATTCTGAGATCCCAATTGATAAACATAGAATGGTTAAGGAAAATTGTCAATTAAACATGAGGAACCATTCATCAAGACATCACGACTACAAAGACAAAGACTAAAGTAAGTGTACCAGGATATTACGGTCTAGCTGTGATGACAGGGAAGGAGAAACAGAATTCATGGGCATCATAATTTTTGTTGTGTTGAAGCCAAGATTAACCAGCTCCTTCTCTAAAGGCTTATCCTTTGAAGTTGCTGGAACCGCGTTTCCTTGAACAGCCTGTTCTATAAACAGTCCCTGGGGTGTAGATAGATGCGACTTGTGCTGCAGCAGACCACCATGATCAACAGATTTCTGCTTTATATATGTCACTGATGACAAAGGGCCAGATTTCAGCTCCTTAATGGCTGAAACTTGACAAGGAACTGGATTGCTTGAAATTTGACTAAGTGAACCACCCCGCAATCTAGTTGGGTCATTAATAGAGTTCTGCCTCTCAAGTACTGCTCCAGTCATCATCTTTATGGCCTGCGTTGACCCTCCAACAGGATTCGGTCCCATGCTTTGTTGATGAGTAAATTGCCTCGTTTGTGAGTAATGAGGTTGTGACTTCAAAGAGGATCCTGAAGTACTAACATCTGGTGCAGAATAGGAAGCCAAATGTTGTTCCTGCTTGTAAAGTCCTTGTCCTTGCATTGAAGCACTAACAGCTAATCTCAGCTTCTCATTTCCTACAATATCCGCCATAAGCCGAACAAATTCCTCCTTTGTGATTTCAGTTCTCTGGCACAAAATAGCAAAAATAATCAGGAAAATACAATTTCATCCAGTATATTGCATCACTTGTATGAAAAAGGTTAAGCACCCAATCCAGAATTAATTGAAATAACTGGAGAGGTCAAATTTTGAATATAAGATAACCAAAAATCCAGTACTTAATTAATGTGGGATAACACTACTTAACACTTCCATCACGTATAGCTCAACGAAGGCTTACATGTGGGCAACATCACAAGGGGTGGTCAACCTCACATGGGGATTAGTTAGGAGGAATAGAACACACTTGTACTCTAATACCATTCTAAGCATCTAATCTAAATTCAATCGATAATGAGTAGAATGACCCAATTTAGATATAAGTAAAAAAAAAAAAAATCCAAGACTTAAACAGTTGTGAAATAACATCACTTAATATGCATAAGAATTGATAACAAAACTTCGATGTGCAGGACTACCTGCATTTTAGTATATAGGGTACGAAGTTGCATGGCTTTGTCCTTGCTAAGTTGGGGCAGTAAAGTAGGCAGCAATTTAGAAAAAAACACTTGTTTTGCACCAGTTGTCTGTTGGCTACCCATCTGTAATTTTAAACATTGTGATTCACTGCCTGATACAGGTGATGGGATAGCATTCCTTTGAAAGGCCGGCATCCCATTTGTTTGAGAAACTTGACCAGCAATTTGTCCTCCATCTTTGGATTGTTTCTGTTGTAACGAAAGCAAGTTGAGTTCTTCAGCGAGATCCTTTGCCTGCTGTAGCAGACTTTCGGGAATAAATCCATAAGACTCTTGCTCAACTCCTGGCAAATTCTGATCCGGCTGCTGGCCATTTTGAGGAGCTTGTTGACTATGTAAGTTGTTAGTTTTTCCATCTCGGGTGAAGGTTTTACTTGTTACTTGAGACAAAACTGCAGCAATTTTAAAAACGCTGACATCAACGTAAAAAAAGGATAAAGATTGCTTGTGAGCTTAAATTTTCTTCGAAATAATCTTTCAACATTCGAAGAACGTTGTCCTTCTTCTATATATTAATGAAAAACAAGGGAAAACACCATCTTTAATGTACATTGTAAAAAGATGAGAACCAAAAGGAAAATTGAGAATGATTACCGGCATTTGAATTAGATGGTTGAGAAGTGGGGGCATCGCCTTCAATATCACGAAACAAGGCGGCCTGGAATGCCTCAACGTCAGCTTCAGAAAGCATTGTCTCGTCCTTTTATCATCCATCATTAAAAAAAAAAAAAAAAAAGAAATAAAGAAACTCAACTTATTAGCAATTCCCATAGATATTTTGTTGAGAGATGATCAAAGAAACTTAAAGCAAAAGAAACCTCGTCTTCTTCAAGTAGCTTTATAATGGAAGGGTCTATCTCCATTACTAGCTTTATGTAAAACCGACCGTTACTCACTGCCTTTGCCTCACCGCCGTCTGATCAAGGAGTTTTCTTTAACCACGTAAGAAAAAATCCTTCGCTCACTGAGGTCAAGCAATCTTGGGGTAGTTTCTTGAGTTGGTTCACGAAAGAGAAAAGAAAAGAGCGACGTGGAAAATCTTTTGGATAGTTGAAAGAAAAAAATAAATTTTTATATACGGCCCTGTATGCTTGTTTATTAATGCTTCCGGTTCTAGATTTTCCATTTTCTCCTTTTTTTTTTTGGGGGGAGGGGGGGGTTGGGGCTGACGGTTAGTAGAACCAGATGAAAATTGATTCTATAGTTGAGTACGGCAGAGCACTGGCATGGAGCCAAAAAGGAAATGAGTCAAATGGCCGTTACAGTAAAAAAAAAAAAACCCCAATTTTATTACTTCTGTATCAAACCAAAAAGGAATTCTGAGAAAATTTACAGTGGAAAACTCAACAGCTCTCTATACATGATACAGACCATTTTTGTATGATATACACAAGGCACAAAAAAAAAAAAAAAATCATTGTATTGTCAAAGCTATGCCATAAGCTGCCAGGTCCTCCAAAGACCCCACATATACATACATGCATGTATATACATGCATATATACATACAGACATACGCATCTGACCGCATCATCTTGTTAGCAAGTTAACCTGCTGGATCTTTTTTCTTGCAACCTGGCATTCATGCCTTCGAATGAGCAATGAACTGACAGGAAAAAGAGGGCAAACCACCGGTCTCCAAAACACTGAAATACCTTATTATGCTGTTGGAATGGCAGTTACCGATTTTAGAGTGTGAATGTCATTGTAGGAGCTACCAAGTTTGGCACACTTAGACTCTGCATCATACGTTGAAAGCAACCTTCTCTGCATTAATTTTATTACTAGTTAGTAAAGAACGAATTCTCTGTTTTTTACCAGACGACAAAAATTTGTGTTTAAACTTTTGGCATTAACCAGTTTTCATATTCCTTTGCTGAGAAGAAAATGATATTTATATAACACGTAGATGACAAGAGGTGGCAGTAATAACAGCATGCGCTTGGCTCAGAACTTCCGAGTCAGAACAAGAAAGAGAAATCAAGAAGCAGGCCACGCAAAATAATAAAACAATATAACAGGATGACATCTATACAAGACAACTCACATAATGGTAGGAGATAGAGTGATCAGTTTGTATTCAAACTTGAATGCGGTTTCAGTGTTATATTTATATCAGCAGACTTCTCCATCAAAAACTTTTTCAGGCCTAAAAATTGAATCATAAAATAGACGTATACTGTGCAATAGCCAATAGTGAATCTAAATGCATGCCAATGAGAGGTACAAGAACTTACATGATTCTCAAACTCAGGGCTTGTCAAATTGGCAGAGAGATTTCTCATCAACAACAATACCTGCAAAGAGCCGAACAACACCCCTTCAGTTAGCCATGAGCTTTTAAGTAAGATTGACACCTCTATTTCCTCCACATTAACAAACGCCTAATAAAAAAATATAAGGATTATTAAATTTTTTTTTTTTTTGGCCATCAATTATTAAAATCATTTAGGATGACATACTGTTTCCAAATTTGTTGGGTCCATCTGCTTCAGTTTCTGCAAGTGCCCACTTGCACTGGGGTCAAAGACACTACCAATGAAGCTATACACCTGAGAAAAATCTGGCATAACTGCCTCAAATAGAAAGCAGAGTTTAAGAGTTATACTAATGGGCCAAAGGAAAATTCAGGACATGATTTAGAAAATAGGAGTATCAAGAAGATTTTTGTTTATTGGGTGTTATTAATAATTGAGTGCTTGACTGACAGACATAAAACCAAGTGAATAATTCCCGTTCAAGCTTTTTCTCTGGAGTGAACTACGCAGTTTCAAAGTTCACAAAAGAAATGTACATCTTTTATAACATTAAATAACGAGGTAAAAAAAATAAAAAGAGCAGCCAGAGAAGTCAGAATGACCTATTAAGTAACCAAAACAAAGAAAATATACAGCAACAAAGAACAAAAATATGGGAAGAACCCAGAACAAAATATTTCCACATTCAAATAAGTTGATGTTCTTTGTTGTGAGACAGCTAGAATCCCTCATGCAACTATCTAAGACAACATGACCATTTTCTTGCAAATAGAGTACCTTGACTCTTTTTGTAACAATAAACACACCTCGAATAGATGAGACAAAAGTAAACAATATTAAGATTTTTCAAGTGTAAACTGTTAAGATAGTCAATACATCAAACAACTCAGAATTATCTTCAGATGACAAGCACTAAATTAATCATCAGCAGTCTTAGAATCCTAGTTGCTTTACATCCTATAAGACGATTACAGTGCTCCATGAGAATGCATTATAGATGCCATTTGTATTGCATTTCTATTTTAGATTAATTTTCAGAAATGACATGTATCAGAAGGCATGCTTCTTGCCCTTCCAGTGTTGTAACTTAGAGATACTGCAACATGGATCAGCGATGCCAGCATCTAGCTCAAAGTAGAAATAAAATACTAACCTCTAGGTGGCTTCCTATGATCCCCTCGGTCAATTGTTTTGCCAAATGACCAAGTTGTGGGAGTGCTTTTGTTACTGCTACTGTAACAAGAGTTATGCGCAATAGTTGGTCCAGCCACTACAGCATCATCTGAAACATACAAGATCCGTATGTTATTATACTTTGGAGACTTTAGAGGAAGAAAACAAGGAGATAAAGAAGAACAATTAAAACCTTTAGTCACTTGAGACACAGTGACAGGAGGCACAGAGTTGTAACTCCTGGAAGTCAAAGCTGCCTGGGCAATAGGATTTCCAAGCGTTGACGATGAATCTGCCCTGTAGGTATAACCAGGTTCAAGCAAGGCAGGTGAAGATTGAACTGGTCCAGCAGCTTGAGGTACAACTGCAGCTGCAACAGATGCACAAGTAACTGAGGGTCAATTCAAGACAAAGAACCGCCCAAAAAAATAAATAAATGATGTCAAAATGTTGGCCATACTGACCAATTTTGGGAGCTTTTTGTGGGTATGGATGAGTTGCTTTCCTTTTTAGCCGAGGGGGAGGTACATGTTCACTTGTCCCATTTTTCTGAGCCTTTAGAAAATACTTCTGTGCATGGCTACGGATCTGTCAAGAGCATCCATTGAAATATTCAACAAAACATACTGAAAACAACATATAATCTAGTAGTTGGTGAAAGAAATCATAACATATCTTTTAAATTACCCGGATCACTGTCTTGGACCCAACAAATGCTTCAATCTTCTTCCAATCACGATCAAATCTAAAATGATTAAGGCGATAAACAAAAATCACACCACCATGAGCCAGGAAATGTGCATATAAATTGTAAAGCAACAGACTTGCTCAATTTAGAAATAACTTGAGGGGCAATGTTCAATGAACATAATTTACATACTTGGAGTTAATGTCAATAATTCAGCAACCCCAGCTACTATGAAAACCAGCAATATTAATGTAACATATAGTTTTAAACATTACAAGCAAGCATTAGGATTTGATTTTCACCACTAATGAACAACCATCAATTTAAAACCCTAATTTCCTATGGAACCAAATAAATAATAAAACAGAATAAAACGAATTAACTTTGCTCTAACTTCACTCAATTCATTTTTCCAATTAACCAAACAGCAGATAAATTCAAAGACAGAAATTTCGTAAATTAAAAAAATAATTTAATAAAATTTACTGACAATTTAAGAGCTTCGAGAAACTTATCGTGCTCCTGCTCAGTCCAGCTCTCTCTAGACTTGGTAATAGTTTAAGGCTTCCGGATCTTCTTACTAGGATCCTCCAAATGCGCCGTCATATTACCATTACTGGACGTCGACATGAATGTGGTAGGAGAAGGCGGTGGCAGAGAATCAAGACCAGGAAGACCCATACTCAAGGGATCGAAATAGAAAAAAGCTTGAACCGTGTTGAGGTTCACC
>JBBYHL010000004.1:7157449-7179258 GCA_038381835.1 Adansonia madagascariensis
TTAAAGGCATGAAATATATCAATTATTGTTTAATGAAATTCGTGAAAATGTATATAAATATAATTAATAAATTATTTTGTATGTAAAAAAAAAATTTACTGATAATAAAATGGTTCTTAAGTGATGCTTGTAATTTATTATATTTTTATTGATTTGGAAGTAGACAGTTAATTTGTAATGGATGTGATGAAAATTTTTCATTAGTTTATTATTTATTAGGTCCAAATCATTAGATCATTATTATTGCAACGCTCATTCTAAAAATTCGAAAGGCAATCATTTTCGAAATTTCTATTGTTTTTCCAATATAATAATATAATAATAATTGCTTTGACAAATTCGTTACGAACGAGATATTCTAATTATTGAAATTGTAAAATTAAATCGGATTTAAAAGATTGTCAAGTTCTAACCAATAAAAAAAAAACTAAAGAAAAACTTCAAAAAAAAAATACTTTGTGGTTTTAGTAAAAATCATTTAATTTTTTTTGTACTTTAAAAATTATTTTTTTCTTTTTGTGATTTATTTCGTAAAAAAAAATTTATTGTCGCTTAAATTTTATGTGAAATATCTATTTTACTCTTACAACTTAAAACAAGCACTATTAAAATTTTTAAGGATAAATTGGACCTTTCACATAAAATGTAAATACTGTTAAAATTTTTTTTAATGAAATAAAACCACGAGGAAGTAAATAATTTCCACCGAAATCACGTGGTGTTTTTTGAAGCTTACCCTAAAATTTAAACTGAAAAATTGAAAATGATTTCATTTATTGTAGTTAATTTCATAAATAAGTTGATAGAGTGATACAAGCTTTTAAAGTGTAGATATATATATATATATATATATATATTTTAAAAAAATAATACAATGTGATAATTTCTTAATTTATTTAAAAAAATAAAAAATTTTGGTAAAATATATAAAAAATAAATTTATTTTCCTAACTTAAATTATAATTACTATTCCTTATGAGATCATTTTTCTAAAAAATGGTAACCATAAATCTATGAAAAATATTCTCTATTATATGAGTTAAATTTCTTGAAAATCAATCAAGGGCATCATTGTTAGAATAAAAAATAAATAAAAGGTAGCATAATAATATTTTTCAGGTAATTTACAAGACACTTTAATGTTTTCAAGAACAAAATATATATTAAACATGAACAAAGAACAAAAATTAAAGATTCACTTATATTAATATAAATTAAATTATTTCATATTATTTATATTTATTTAATTTAATTATTATATTTTATATTTTAAATTAATATGATAAAGATTTAATTGATTTTAAAAAAATAAAATATTAAAATCATATCGGGAATTATAAAATTGTGATAGTATGTGAGTGATCATCCTTTGGGAAAAAAAAAATTAATAAAAAAAATGTGGCGTTGGCGTGGTTCCAACGCCCCTTTCAAAAGCGTGGAGATGACTCAGACAGCGATACTTGTTTTTACTGCTTTTTTTTTCATGTTTCTTCGTCGTCTTCTTTCCCCCTCTCACTTTTTATAAACTCCTCCATCCAGGGCCACTGGTTTTCACTTACTTCAATATTAGTGCCTCTCTCTTTCGCTCTATGTTCTTTACTTTGCTCTGCTTTTTTTTTCTCTTTCTTATTCTGCATTTCTTGTTTTGATTTGGATTTTCTTTTTCCTCCTTTTAATCTGTCCATATCGTTCTATCTTTTTCAACCCAAGCATTATTCCTTTACGTCTTCCCTTAAATCTCTTCTTTCTATCTTTCAAAACCCATATTTCCTTCTCTTTTTATCTCTCTTTCTTTTCATTTTGTACACATTTTCTCAAAACCTTTCTGGGTTTTTTGTTTTTTGGGATCTCTGCAATTCCCTCGGGAAAAAAAAGGAAAAAAGAAGAAGTGTCTAACACAAATGAAGGTCGGATTCCTACTTTGGGATCTCTTTCTGTTTATGACTAAATTATGTTTTTTTTCCTTTATTAGGTTCTGATTCTTTACATAAACTTTTCATTTGTATCTTTTTTTTTCCTTCTCTTTTTTGATATGTTGTCTTGGGTTTTGAAGGGAATCTTAGGGGTTTTGTTGTTGATGGGTTGTTCTTAAATTCGATTATGATTCTTGCTTGATTCTAATTCTTAACAATAAAAAAAAAAAGATTCTTTCTTTGAAAAAATTCACTATTTTGATGACTTGTTTAAAAATTTATAGCTTTAAAGCAGTGAAAAGGACTAATTTGATTTTTGTGCATGTTCAGACTTCAGATTGTAATTTGAAAGAAAATTTTCTCAATTATATATAATCCTTACATATTAATTATGAGAAGCGTAGATGATTCTAAAATAGATCTCTTGTATTCTCTCTCTCTCTCTCTCTCTCTCTCTCTCTCTCTTTTTTAATTATTGCAGAAGGTTGTGTTGAAGCTGGATTTGCATGATGACAAAGCCAAGCAAAAGGCTTTAAAGACAGTCTCAACTCTTTCAGGTACATATCTCTTACTTTCCTTTGTGCCCTCTCAAAGCTGAAAAAACTTTAATTTAAAGCAATTTCCTTTATCATTTCTGTGTTCTTTTATCTGAATTTGACGTGTTACACTTACATTCATCTATATAAAGTATGTATCTTTGTTAGAATTCCACCTGTGAAAAGTTTTAGACCCCTTTTTTTACCCTTTTCTAGTGGAGGCCTTTCTTTTGTTTTTCAAATTTGCTGATGAGACTCTACAATTTGCCTAAAGTTTTGTATACAAACAAAGCTTTTAGCATAAACTAATTGATGTGACTCTGCATAAAGAAAATTTCCTACAAAAACAAACAAAAAAACTATTATGATAAAGTATTTACTTGATGGCTGTCCAAATGTTTTTATATTAAACACTGAAAATGATGATGGGACTGCTTAATATATTTTTATGGTTTTGAACTATTGCTTGTTGTTAAAATTTTTCTTCTGCCATGAATTCATGCAAGAAAGGTGATTTGTTTTTTAACTTCTGAGATTTGAATCTAGGTGAAAGCATATTAAGATGATTGAGTTCATGGTGAAAAGTACTTTGTCATATCATATTTTTCTTCTTTTTAGCTGGCCTTGGAAAAGCAATGATTTCCTCTTTTTGATTAACTTGGCTTTTTTTGGCTTTGCAAAATTTGATAGGAATTGATTCCATTGCCATGGACATGAAGGCAAAGCAATTGACAGTGATTGGAACAGTTGATCCTGTTAATGTTGTGAGCAAATTGCGCAAGTACTGGTCAACTGATATAGTATCAGTAGGGCCAGCAAAAGAACCGGAGAAGAAGGAGGAGCCAAAGAAGGAAGAACCCAAGAAAGAGGAAGAACAGAAGAAAGAAGAGCCCAAGAAGGAAGATGAGCAGAAGAAGGAAGAAGAGGCAAAGAAGGAAGAGGCAAAGAAAGAAGAACCCAAGAAAGAGGAAGAGAAGAAAGAAGAGGAGAAAAAACCACAGCCACCCCCAGACCCTGTTTTGGAGCTTGTCAAGGCTTACAAAGCTTACAACCCTCACATGACAACTTATTATTATGTTCAAAGCATGGAAGAGAATCCAAATGCTTGTGTTATTTGTTGAGTGTTGGAAAAAGAGAAATGGGGGGGTGGGGTGGGGGAAGAAATAGCTTTTTTTCTGAAAATTGGTGATGGATTTGAATGTCATCATCAATGAGAATGGGAGGTAAAAAAAACAAAGAAGATGACTCCTTTGTATATAAATGGTGCTGCCTCTTTTAAATCCTTTTTTATCATGTATAAGTAATGTGTTGTGTAGAAAACTAGATTTGAATAAATGAAATTTTGGAATTTGATTTTGAAACCCGTCAACTCCGTTAACGTGTACAATTTATACTTAAGTCTTATCATCTACTTAGTGCTAACTGTTCTCCTTTTGAATCTTCCTCTTCCCCACAGCCACCGCCCAACAAAAAGAAAAAAGCAATATATAAATTCTACCTTTGAATTTGAATCTGTTTGAATATTAATGCAATGCCACTTGAATCTGTTTTAGCCTTTAGGTTACTTTTGCTTGCTACAGTTGATGGGGGGTGTTGGGGTGGGGGGGAGAGGGAGGAAATGGCAGCTGAAAAAGCAAATAAAAAAAGAAGTTAGCTCACATGTTTTGACAAATCCTTGTCCATGGTGGGTCACTGTGAAATTCTCATTTGGAGATTTCCTGCCTTTCTATATGTTACAATCTGTTGTTATATATAATGTTCATTGATGGATTTGTGGGTCTTTACAAATCTATCAAACAAATCTCTTTACGCTAAAAACTGAATGGTCCCAAAGCATTGG
Source organism: Adansonia madagascariensis (assembly GCA_038381835.1). Taxonomy (NCBI): domain Eukaryota; kingdom Viridiplantae; phylum Streptophyta; class Magnoliopsida; order Malvales; family Malvaceae; genus Adansonia; species Adansonia madagascariensis. The sequence continues at coordinate 7,161,739 of JBBYHL010000004.1, forward strand.
ACGGTTCCATTCGAATCAAGTAATCATTACTTTTTTTTTTTTTTTTTTTCAGGTTTCTCACTCTCTCTCGCTCTTTTCAGAGTTCATCCATTGTTAGCTGGCGAGCAGAAGGTGAGCTTGATTTACCTCGTGTAATTTTCTGGAGACCCATACTGATAGTTAGATATAAAAATGAATTAATAATAATAATAATAATTATTATTATTATTATAATTATTTTAGATATAATATAAATACAGTAAAAAAATTATTTAAATATAATATAAATAGATAAATATATTAAAATTTATATAAAATGAAGTATTAACGTATGAAAAATGATATAAACATAATATACTTTAAATAAAATTAACATATAAAAAATAATATAAATAAATACATAAATTATTAAATTTATTTCACATTATTTTTAATAGAAATTTTTTTTTTTCTTGAATCTACTAGCTTGGGAATCTGCTGTACTTCCATCGCTGCTTTTGTCATATAGAAACCCAACTTAATTCGATTTCAAACTAAATTAATCAACTCTTTTGAATAAATTAAGTTTAGCAAGAACAAGAATAAAAACAACAGACAACTGTTTTAATGCAAATAATATTCCACATGAAGACCTTTGCCATGGAGCTTTGTACCAATTTCGAAGTATTATAATCGAAAATGCATGTGACCCAAATGTTTATTTTTTTCCCTCATAATTTTATTCTTTTTTTTTTTTTTCAAATAAACATCTTAGGCATGTGCATTTGGTTTTTAACAAGCAATTAAATTAATCTTCTTTTTCTTACTTTTTGTTTTTTCTTTCGTACGGTGTTTTCATCAAATTCAAAACAGGGAAGAGTTGAAGACTATGTAAAACCTAAGAAAACTCGCAAAGGATCCCTCTAGATTCAGAGGAAAAAAAATGGCTTTGTTTTCAACTTTCTTTACCGTAAAAAAATGCATTACGCAAGCTTACCAATGTCTATCTCTTCAAATTAATCTAGATTTGTTTACGATCGGATGTAAATAAAAGTTTTAATAATTTAAATTGATATTATATAATTTAAATTATTATTTATAAAATATAAAAAATTGTAAAGGCTTTTGAGTTATTCCAATTCAAAGAAAAAAATTTTCCGACATTGCTCTGGTACAACCATCACCTCTAGCTTGGCCCATCTTGTCGGATTGTGAAATTGTCTGTTGGCGAATAACAGAAATTGTGTCTTAAATTAAACCTCTCAGGTCTCGATAACTACATCCTGTTTTTTTTAACCAATAATGTAACCGTACATGTGATGGAGCTTGTGGAAATTTCATTATTGAAATTTGATTGCTATACATGTGCATGCAAAGGATTTTAACTAGGTAAATCAAATTGAATAAAATCATCGTCACTAATAAAAAATATTGATATATTTAAATGTAAAATTTATTTTTATAATAAAATATAATTTTAATGCCATAATTAATTAGATAAAATTCAAATCATTGTTAGCTACACAGAATTTTAAGTTTAAAATGAATGATTCTTCAGCTGTTATATTTTTTTCCTCATTCATCTTTAAATATTTGTTGATTTAATTATTGAAGTGCATCTCAAATTTTTAATTTGGACTAAATGTTCAAGGAAATTAAATTTATTACTAACAACTATGTGATCCAATGATAAAATATTAAAACTTTTAATTTTAATAATTAAAATTAAATATTCGATGATCTTACGTGTGTGTGTGTATATATATTTGTATACGTGCGTCCAAGCGAGTGCATGTATTTATATATATATATATATATATATATATATAATGGGATTGGATCAGCTTGGATGGGCAAGGCAATGTGATAAGCGCAAGATCACATCACACCCCAGCAATGTTGGAGAAACAGAGAGGTAGAGAGACGTGAAGAGTGAGTTTTTCTTCGTCAAAAGGTTAACCAAACTAACCCCCAAGATTTAAGCAGCTAATTTGTCAGCAGGCAAAGCATGCGTGCATGCGTTGTTCTCTTCACGCTTCTTGTCGTCTCAACTCAAACCTTATCACCGTCACTTCAATAATTAGTGTCACGTTACCTCTGCTCTGCTCTGTTCTGCATCTCCTAATAATGCAAAATAAACACCCGAAAAAAACCTTAAATCATTAGTAAGCCCATCTAAATTATTAACTAAAACAGGGGGATATTCATAAGATTTTATTGTAATTAATATTAATTTCATTGGCCATTAATTTACAAAATGATCCATGCTCATCATTTCTGCCTACTGTAGCCTTAAGTCCTTTCTTTTTGTTGGGATGTATATCCTCTTTAATTCTTCAAGATAATTAAACAGAAAGCTTACGCAACTCAATGTTTGATTGAGCTAACAAAGCCAAAATCCTGCCGTCATTTTATACCAATATAAGCATTTAAACTATTTGTTATTTAGTAGCTAAGACAAAACCCTTCGGTATGCTAAGGAACATTTGGCTTCTGGATTGCTTGGAAAAAGTTGTCAATTTCATGGAGTCGTTGTGACAAATCTGGCATAAAAATGTCCACGAAAATTTGCAATTATATTTTTAATCATGATGATGATGCACACATGTCGTGGTTACATCATGTTCCATGCCATGGTTGTTTTGTGTCTGAACTTTTTTTGTTTATATGTTTGAGCCACCCAAAGCGAAATTAGAAGGCATGAAATGGAATGTTATAGCCAAACAAATCATGTCAGATTGATTGTTTTTCCTACTTATTTGTCTCAGCCTGGAATCCACCTATTAATTTTATTTTAATTAGTGACTAAAATTGAAGATAATTGACAAACTTGCTCATCTACACATCACACTACTCAAGCTTTAGATGCAAACCACAAATTCAATTCATGAAATATATAATTACAATACCAAATCACATTTATTCACAATAATCAAACATCTTGGTACAGATTTAAAATCCTAGTTTTGTACGAGTAGAACAATAACTGTCGCTACTACTGCTACTACTACAATGCATTTCATATCATCTCCCACAAAAATAATGCTTACATAAAGCATAGACTTGAATGTGGGAAAAAATGAAGAGAAAAATATTATTATTCACCACCTGAACCTAATTCAAGTGGTTTAACAAATCGACCGTCGGACTAAAAGATTGGAAGGACTGAATTAATCTGAGCCATACTATAAGCTCCAAACAATGAATTGAACTTTTGTGACTTGAACTGTATGAAGATATGCAATCTAATGCTACTTTGTACTTGTGAGTACTTTAAGTCATCGCCCGGACAAGTGGAGAGTGGGGAGAAATCATGCGTGGAGACATGATGCTCTCATCGTATAATCTAATGGAAGAGAAGCTGAGGCGAAGATTTTTCTTTTGCCAACGTTTTCGCTTCTCTGTTGCAGCATGATGATCTTCTCTTTGCTTTTCTTGATCAAGCACGAATGTTCGAATCCTGTCGAGTGCTTCTTCCACAGTCTCGTCATCCATGTTCGCGAAACAGACCCTGAACCAGCCAGGTTCCGAGCATTGGAAAGATGAACCGGGTGAAACATTGAGTTTCACTTTATTGATAATCACACGCCACAGTTCTATTTCTCCCTCGATTGTCTGTTCTTTAAGGAGTGGTCGCATGTCCATCCAGAAAAACAACCCAGCATTGCTTTTTAAGCAAGAAATTCCTACTTGTTCAAGTCCCTTGGTGAAAACATGGTGCCTCTTCGCTAACCTCTTCGAGCTTTCCCTCAGGAAATTCCCAACAAACTCGTCGTCAGAAAGCATTGAAGCAAGTAAATATTGGGTTTGAGAGGAGACTAATCCGAAGCTCGACATCTTACGAGCACAATTCACAACATCATCATTGAATGAGTAAACAATACCGACCCGAAAACCAGGAAATCCCATGTCCTTGGACAAGCTGTAAACAATGTGAATGAGATCACGGTTGCAATCCATATCTTGTAGAATCTCAGCGACGCTAATGAATCTAGGGGAGCTGAAGACTGTAGCTGCATAGATTTCATCGCAGACAAGGTGGATGTTCTTTTCATTAACGAAGCTGACTAAGCTTCTCATTGTCTCCCTGTCCAAGACTGTGCCCAAAGGGTTCGAAGGGTTTGCTAAGATCACGCCTTTGACATTGATGTTCGAGCTTTGAGCCTTTTCATAGGCTTCTTCCAAGGCGGCTCTTGTTATACGAAAATTGTTTGAACTTTTGCAGTCAACTGGAACTATTTCCAACCCAGTGCGCCATCTTAGGTCCCGGACAAATCTGCATAGTTTTTTAAATAAAAAACCAATTGACTAAAACTCATACAGTAAAAATTAATATTTGGGAAGAAGAATAATTATTTATAAATGAAAACGTTTCACATGAGGATTTTAAAAGGTAAAAAAAGTAAGAGGACAATTATGGTTTTAACACTCTTAATAAAGATGGAAAATTAAGAGCATCGAAAATTCTCCAAAAAACAACTAGTAATTTCTAAAGTTTGTTTGACTTTCGAGGAATTAATGTCAAAGTAAATGTCTACTTTTTAGACTTTTGAGGTCAAAGGTCAATGGCAAATTTTCAATTTTCATACTCTATTTATACGTGTGATATTCTATTTTTTTATCACAAAATTATTTTCTTTTTTACTTGTTTGAACACCTAAAATTCTTATATATATATATATTTCAAAATTCTTATAGACATAGGAAATTGACCCCTATGTCATGAGCATTCTATACTATACATGGTGAGAATTAAAAGACCATACGAGGTTTTAATAAGCAAAGAAAAAAAAACCATTTTTAGTTAAAATATGTCAAAACCGTGTGGCCAAGGATCACTAATTTTCTACATTAATTTCCAAAATACTTTTCACACTTGCGTGACACTTTTACATCCCTGACCCACTAAATCTCTAGATTGTGGAAGCAAAACAGTCCTATTTTGTATTGAAAAGTACAGAATTCTATGTTTTGTAAAGTCAAAATGTCAAATCTTAAATTAATATTTTAAAATCCAAAAGGAAATATAATAATTAAAAAAAAAAACTAACTAATGAGAGTACGTACGTACCCTGCATAATAAGGAGAAGGCACGAGAAAAGCGTCGCCTGGGTCGGCCAAGCAAAACATGACCGTCTCGTTTGCTCCGGTGGCTCCGCCGCTCATTACTATACGGGTCGGATCAAATTTAACCTTGTTTCCTCCTACTCTTCCCATAAACTTCGCAACAGCCTGCAGAAGAAGAAGAAGTAATAATTTATCAGAAAACGCCATTATTATTTGTTTAGTTAAACATATATATTTATATATGATATTCATCCAAATTCGGGTAATAGAGGTTCACTACATTAGGAGATGTAAATATTTGAGCATTTTGGTACCTCTCTGAACTCTTTCAGGCCGTGATAATCCTGATAGATTGCAATATCTTTGAACTTATCAACTCCTTCAGCAGTGCAGATGGAAGCATCAGGGTTTTCCAGAATCCACTTTTTGATCAAATCAAAGCAAAGCTGAAAATGAACAAAGAATAAGGAAACAAGAACATGGTAATTAGTTTTCCATTCAAGGTAGTAGATTATATGCTGTAAGTGAAATTCAAGGTGCAAAGTCATGAAGAAGTTTGGATAAAAGCAACATATTACCTGATTCTCAGCTAGTCCCATTTGAATGACCCCATCAGGATTCCGAGTGGGGTGAAAAGGGTTGCTGTCATACGCTTTCCACCCATCAAAATAAGGTGAATTCTCCCCATGTCGGTCGTTAGTGGCTATCCTAGACAAAAGCTGTCGATTCCTTCTTGTAAACACCATTTCTTCGTCCTACAGTCCTACTGTGCTGCTATAAGCTTAAAAATTTGCAGTGAGCAATTAGTGATAGCTAAAGGACTACTGAAGGAATGTGTTATGGGAATGAATGAGTTGGAAATATCGACAGAAGTATAGTTGTACATATAGGATAGGAGATCTAAGACTAAAGGAAGATACAGAAAAAGTCTATTCAAAGTTTTGATTTTAGACACAGGGAAACTACGCTTTAAGCTCAAGACAAGTAGGAAAGCACGTGGAACTAAACCTTGTTTCTTTGGTCTAAGCTTGCTTCGTAATAGCTTTCGTGCGACGGAATGATCATGCCATGCACGTGTAATCGAACTTCTGTTTTTCTCTTCCTTAATTCAATTGTTCCAGGATGAAATTTCCGTGAAACAGCAGCAGATCCGCGGTGCTTTGAAAGGAATTAATTTTGAGAAATCAAAGATATACATATACATATTATGATTTTGCCTTCGTCGAATTTTCAAACTTGAAAATTTATAGCTGACAATTATGTGTGACGAACACGATTAATTTGGTACGATAGACTAACATCTTTTTGGTCGGCTGTCAAACTTATCCCCTCCGTTACAGCTCTCTACAAAAAAAAAAAAAAAATCACAATTATCACATTTTTCTTTTCAAAGACAACTGTCCGAAGCTCGATTAAAATATGGGATCCCTCAATTTTCTTATTTTTGACTTGCCCACTTCCCTGCAACTTTCAGCTAACTATTCCTTGGTTTCTTCCCTTAAAATGGCAAAAACTTATCCTGTTTTTCAACTTGTTTTTAATGGCTAAAAAACAATGAATTCTCATTTGGTTAGATCGTTTAATCTAATGAACAAACATAGGAAAAGGGAGGCATGTTCAGCTGAGTTGGGCAAAGCACTTTTGGCTGAAATTATACGATCCCCTGCTTGCAGGCTCCATGCCGTCCACGTTGGTCATAGTATTTGATTGTGCGTTTGATTTTTTAACTTTTACTCCCGGATTTCCTGGAAGTAAGCATTGTTAGCCATGTAAAACGTGACACGTGTTTCGGAATCACCAGCGAGGAAAGATCTACTCCAAGTTTAATTCACTGAAGCTGTAGGTCTGTGCTACCTGAAATAGAAACCAAAGATTTCCTCGATTTATAACGTTCATCATGGATCAAATCAAATCTCAAAAACTATCTCAGTTTGACTTCAAGGAGCCCATAGTCGGAGAAACCTTTATGCTATCAATAATTACATATCTACCTCAACTCATTTCACGTTAAGATAACACGTATAAATTCTTTTAAATTTATAATTTTTAAAAATTTATTCTGCGTATATGTCATTTGAGTTAATATTCAATTAGTATCCTAATTGTTAGTATTATTGTCAGAATAATTGCCACCTTAGCACGTAGAAATTAACAATAAAATTAGGAAAAATCATTAGATCGTCAATTAAGTAGACATATGTTTTGAAAATTAAAACTCATAAAATTCATGATCGATCCATGTATGGGATGTATAAATAAAAATAATTAATGTAATCATTTATTCTGATTAGCTACGTACGTTGTTGAGAGAATGTATATATAGTTAAAGGTTTAGATCACAAAATCTATATTAATTTGCTTTATCCAATATGTCAAGCAATTCTTAATTTAGGGCTACCGATGATTTAATTTGAAATGTAATCAATCGCATGTTTCGTATTTTCGAACTCATAATTCATATGTAAATAGTTAATTAATCTTTTATATTTAAGAAAATCATCCTTAAATAGTTAAAATTTGACACTCATAACTATTTATGTTAAAGAAAATTATTGTAAGTTGTAACATTTCGATGCCAAAATTTTAGATGTTCTTTTATTTTAAAAATTTGTTGTTATTATTTGGTCATTGTATTATAATGTTATTAGCATTTTAGCTACGAAGGTTAACCTTCCTATGTACATGTTTGGTCCTACTACAATGAAAAAAAAAAAGGATAAGAGAAAGTTCTGGAAAGGAAGTTTTTTCGTATCTTATTTAAAAATATGTAAGCTTTTATGAATAATTTATATTTTTTTTTTTCAAAATTCTCTTTATTCGTTTAAAAAAAAAAACCTTATTTGTCTCTCTAACTTTTCACAAAAAAAGTTTACATGTTGAGAGAGAAAGTAAAAGCCTTTATGATGGTTCCGTAATTAGATTTTTATGAGTTAACTATTAAGTAGCTTTTATTTTATTTTTTAAAGTTTTTATTTTTCTTAAGAGCTTTCTTTTAGCTAAAAAATTAGAAAAACGAAGTTAAACAAGCTCTAAATTTAAAGCCCATCTTATTTGATCATATCATATTTTATGTAACAAAAAATTACTTTTAGGCGAGTTTTTACATTCAAATATTTGAAAATCTCATAACTTACAAATTGGCTCAAAAAATTTAACAATTAGATAACTTACAATCTAATTTCAAATATTTGAACAGTTCATATTCTAAATATGACTTTAAAATTTAAAACTTAGAGCCAATTCTATCTTATGATATAATGGATTAATTCGTATTTGAGTATCAAATGAAGCAAAAAATACGTATACTTGCATAAGTTGTAAGTTTTTTTTATACGAAAAATGTAATAACTGGATAATAAGAGAAAAATTTATAAATTTTAAGATTCAAACTTCACACTTATTGAATATTAATTCTTAAGTATAGATGCATAAACAACTAAGTTACGGTCCAAGTTTAAACAAACTATAATTTATATAGATTATGTAGACCCGTCCATGCTTGGCCCAGGCCCGAGCCAACATTTTTATGTTTCGGGTTGGGTTGGGTCGGGCCAATTCAAAATAGTATTTTTATATTAAAATTATATATTTTTATTTAAATTTAATTATAAAAAATATAAATATTAATTAAAAATAATTTTTTAATTAAATAAATAATGAAACAAGTTTAAGTGGGTAGACCTAGTTAGGCCAAAATGGGCTTCGACAAAGCTTTTAAAATTTTTTTTGAGCTACGGCTTGGCGTAACATGAAGGGATAGTGTGAAACCTAAAAGCTCTTTCAGCCAAATTACCAAAATTCAATTTCCACCAAAAAAAAAAAAAAAAAATCAAGTAATTGATGAAGATGATTGAACTTCCGTGGGCTATTTGGCTAAACAATGAAGTGCTCAACGTTACAAGATTTTGGGTTTGGTGAAATGTGCCGTTTTGCCTCCACACAAAGTACCAACAATTTTATTTTTTATTTATAATGCACTTTAATCTTCAACTTTATAACTTGAAAAAGGGATCAACTATTTCTTTTTGACTCCATAAAATTTTCAGAAGGAAGCTCCATTTTCCTTTGCTTGGAGCACAAGCCTTGGATTATCACTGGCTGGAGCAACTTTACGTATCCACGTTCGGACGAAAGATTTAACAATTTGTATTATACTTATGTATTTATATATATATATATATAATTTTATTTATATAATTTTATATTTATATAAATTTTAATATATTTATATTTTTGTATTATATATAATTATATTTTATATTATTTTTTTAATATAACTATATCATCTTTTAAATTATCATATCCGATGTAAACACATGTGCAATAGGAAAGTATTTGTACTGTAAGTAGGAACCTCGTGTTCTCTACATGCGACCATGTTTCAACGTTGATTATTTTTTATTTATTTATTTTTCTTTCAAAGACACAAACTGATTAATTAATTCATTTTTGAAAAATTAAAGTCAATAAAGTTTTGATCATTTGGTCGAAAGTCTGCAATTGTTTTGTGATAAGATCAAACATAAAAAAAAAATACTATGTTGGAATTTACAATTTGACTTTGGCGCAGAGCGAAGCTGGCTCAACATTTCTAGGGAGTCAAGCTGGTTACCGTTCAAATCTTGCCATTGTCCCGTATGTAATCAATGGGCTAGCTTGACTGTTTTATTTCGGACTCTGATAACGACTATCTCAACTAATCTTTAAGGTTATTCTACACAATAGAATTTATGCAATTGGTGTTTGTAAATATTAATTAAAAAGTATATATATTTAAAAAAAAGTATATAATTATTATTTAAAAGTTTTATATTTAATATATTATTTTTATTTAATTTGAGATTAAATAAATATTACTTTAATTGATATCATTATTCGTTGATTAATATTTTCTTGAGTTTAACCTTTTTTTCCTCCGTTAAGACTAAGGAAAGAAACATGTAATTAATAAATTATTTTTTTTTGAAAAAATAATATATTAAATATAATTTTTTTTAAATTTGTAACAATCATTAAATAATGCCTATAAATATTTCACATTCTATTTTTATTTAATTTATTAAAAAAAGAAAACATGAATAGTTAAGTTTTTATTATATATAATCAAATAAATAATTAATATTTAATACATCATTAATGAGTATATTTTATAGTCTAGTTGGCGTAACGTTATTGATAAATTTATAAATATTACGAGTTTAAAAAAGCTTAGGCTTATAACATTTTTCATAATTAAATAGAATATAAGGTATTATAAATTGGTTAAAAATATTAAAAAAAAGGAATATGCTTAAAACGGATATTTAAAGAAATAAAGTAATTTTATTTATCCAACAACGAGTCAAACTAATTAGGTGGTTGTTGACTTTCAATGTCCTCGCTCGGAGTTAAACTCTCCTCTATTATTATTCAAAACAATCTTAATCATTATCTATAAATTTGATTTTAATAAATTATAAATGAATTTTCTAATAGGTATATATAGGTTTTATTTCAATTTCAAATTTTCTTATGCAATTTTTCTTAAATCTAAAATGGAAAAAATGGTTTCACACTGGCCATGTTTTTCTTATCTAATTAATATCAGTGAAGAGAAGAGAAGAGAAGAGAATTCAAATCAATTAAATTAAAAGTAAATGGCATTCCAATGAGAATTCATAGAGTAAACTTCCAAACAACGTGCATCGAGAAAGAAGGGTGAGGGTGGTCAGTCCACTAAAAATCCTGGTGCCAACCCAGAATTAAGACCGATTTGGCGTAAACCCAGGGGCAGAGATAAAGTGAATGAATAATGGAAAAGGACATAAAAAGAAACAACCTTCAACTAATCTTTGTTTTTAGTCTTTTATTTTGAGGATCATAACTACACTCATAATCTTCTTCTACAATTCTTCAACTATTTTGTCAACAAATTCTCTATCAATGACGATGCGGTTTGTTCTTAAAAAAAAAAAACATGTGGTCTCTAAGATTAGATACATAATAATAATAATAATAATAATAATAATGAGTTCTGCCGTTATCATAATATAAGCTTGCAATGTAATAACTTCAATTCTGGGATTCAAGGCAACGCGTGCTCAGTAAACTGTCAAAAGTCCCCAATCCGCACGCAAAGACCGCAAACTGACATGTTAGGCTAAGGAATACGACTACCCAGACCAATTTTTTTAGAAATCTAAAGCCATCGAAATTCTTGCACAATGAAAACATTAAATTCCACGAATTTCGTAATTCACATTTCAGTCTAATTTGATGCCGTGGAAGAGGGAAAATATGGGCAAAATGGCAAAGGTGTTTAAGAGTAGTTTTACAGCTTAGCAATACGCAGTGTTAATTTCAGATTCGGGCAATCAGTCATTATTAATAGCCCGGAAAAGAGAGAATGAGAAACCAGTGAGGAGCCAAAAAACAGTGATAGTGTTCAAGGTCTGGCTTCCTGATCCACCGTCTGTTTCATCATGTAAATCACAATTCCAGGTCTCACTACTTGCTAGTGAATTATTGTGCATAACAAACAGTAGATAGGTGAAAAAAGTTTGACAAGTCAGTTTAAAATGAATTAGTCAGAAATCTCTGTTATTCTCAAAAATCTAATGGCATAATGCAAAATTAAGAACTGCACCAGCAACATACAGGGGCAGTGGGGGCTAAATAAGCCTCCCTGTTTAGTTATTTCAGAACAGGTTGATGGAATAGTCAACATGTGATAGATAATTGCAGGGTCAAGCGGCTTATACAGCTATTGCTGCCCTTATAGCCTGAACAAAAATCTGCAGGCTGTGAAAACAATGTAATTTTCTGATCTCTCCTGAGCCGTGACAATGGCCAACTCATGCATCAAGCCACAAAAATAATCCAATAACACAATCCTCACCTTGCACTTGCAGCCATTCTATGCAGTCAAGGTAGACACCTCGTATCCTTGTACGAAGCTTTTTAATTTTTCTGATTCACCTACGGTAGAAAGCCAATCTGTGAGAATCTCCATCGTTATATAGTCTGCATTGCAACCATGCTCGATCATACTGTCCATCAATATCAGCGCATCTTCCAACAAATTATTCTCTTTAAGGCCTTTAAACATTGCATTGTATGTGGTGGTATTAGGCTTCACCCCCTTTGCTTTCATATCATCCATCAAAGAGAGTGCGGCTTTGACATCATTATTCTTGCACACAGATTCTATAAGAATGTTGTATATTATGGTGTTTGGTGGCATCTGCGATGTGGAACTCATGTCATTGAAAAGCTTTTTGGCTTCCTCAATTTTTCCATTTAAGCAGTATCCATGTATCAGAGCTCCATATGTGGCAATAGTAGGGGCAAGGCCTTCCTTAATCATCTGTTTCATCACCCTACGAGCAAGTTTAAAGTCTCCGACTTTGCAAAAATAAGCAATCAAAGTGTTATATGTGACATTATCGGGCTTCATTCCTGCTTCCTCCATTTCCTTGATGATTTCATAAGCTTTATCTACCTTCTTCTTCTTGCAGAACCCGCTAATAAGAGAGTTGTAGCATACAATGTCAGGGTGGAACCCTGCTTCTTTCAACTTCAACAAAATATTGCTGGCATCATCCATCCTTCCAGCTTTGCAAAAACCAGAGATCAAGCTATAGTAAACAATAGCATCTGCAGAGCATCCACTTCTCACCATTTGATCAAACAGATCAACCGCTTTACTGAAATTGTCTGCATTACAGAAAGCAGTAATTAGAGTAGTATAAGTAATCGCATTGCCCTTTACCCCTTTCCCCTGCATGTCACTGAAGAACTCAAGTGCACTATTGATCCTCCCATGTCGGCACATGCCATCCACCAATGTATTAAGAGTGATCACATTAGGTGAAACCCCTTCTTCTTTCATCTGTTCAAACAACTCCTTCGCTCTCTCAATCTCTCCAACTTTACAAAACCCATCAATCAAGCAATTATAAGTAGCTGTATTAGGTGCCAAATCCTTTGCAGACTTCATTCGTTCCATCAAATGCAACCCTTCTTCTTGCCTCCCTACTTTACAAAGTCCATCGATCAAAGTATTATGAATGATAACATCTGCTTCAACTGAAACACCATCACTCCCATTTCCTTCACCCATCTTGTTTAACACCTCCAACGCCTCATCAACTCTTCGTAACTTACATAACTGATTAATAAGAATCCCTAAAGTTACAACATTGGGCTGAATATCACTCTCCTTCATCTCAGCCAAAAGTGTATTCATTCCTTTAACATCTCCGCGCCTTCCTAACACGGTCAAAAGTAAATTGAAAGGAGGAGATTCAAGAGGTGCTCCCAGTCCCAGCAGTTCATGCAAAACACTCCAAGCTTGATTGATTTTCCCACTCCTACATAACCTAGAAACCAATTGGGTCAGCCAATTTGTCTTTGGAAAAACACCATGTTTCCCAAATTGTAAAACCAACTTTATGAAATCTTCCTCGCTTAAGTTCCTCCCTTTCCTGCCTCTCTTGACCAACGCGTAAAAAACAATATCCCCAGTAATGTCATTGGGCAGAACCCCAGATAACGGTTGAAGCATTTCATCGAGCACATTGAGCGCGTAGTCAACACGACCATCTCCTAATAGAACATCAATTAAAACATTGCGAACGTGAGTGTTTTTGAGAGAAAGGTCGAGTTCGTTAAAAACAAGAACAGATTTGTCCACCATTTCCATTCTCCCGAAGAGCCGAATAAGAAGAGCCGCGGCGTTGACAGTTAGAGGAACTTCCAATTTTTTCGAAGCTTGATACAGTTCGGATAACCGTGATGCCGCATCGGTTTCTCGACCCGCTTGTTCGAGAAGGGCTTGGAATGAATAAGAGAGGAATTGAGTATCTCGACATGGGGAGTTTTCTCGAAGGTGTTTGAAGAAATTAAGGGCTTGACAAGAGGAAGGAAGGCTGCGAGTAATTTTCAAGATAAAGCGAGGAGATGGAGGAGGTGAAGAGAAGAGGAGAGATTGCAATGGTTGACAAGAGGACCATTCTTGGTACGGGGTTTCGAGGAGGAGCTGAACTGCTTGGTTGGCTTTTTGTTCATCGTCTTGCAGTGGCGTTGGTAGTTGGGGGCTGGGTTCGGTGCAGAGGTGACGGCAGAAGAGGTAGGATGCCGGTTGGACTTTAAGGAGGTAGAAGCGGAGGAGCTTCGAGTGCCTTGACACCGGAAGTGTAGTGTTCATTCTTTTTTTATGGCAAGTTAAAGGAGGCTTTCGTGTTTGTTGATGTTCGAAACTTAGAACGTTTGACGGAAAATAGACGGTTTGTTTATTTTTCTCTATTTGATCAAGTAGGAGCTTTCTTGGATTTTAAACTGGTTTGGGAACAAAATTGTATGATTTGAAGCCATAAAATGTGAACTTGAAGTTGTCACATAGTAAGTGTTGCACGCACTGCAGCAGTTTTTGTTACAGTGCGAGTGTCGTCTGTAACATTTGCAGTTTCTCCCACCCAACACTCAACAGGGCCTAAAGTGCCGAAAGCCAGGCCAGGCCTGGGCCTATCCCGTGAATTGCACCAATTATAGTTCAAAGGTAACAGGGCACAGGCAGAGTTTCAAAATTATGTGAAACAATGCAACGAAACCAAATATACAAGTATGAGTGTTGGCTCATAAATTCGAACAACGTGATGGCCAAGGCTGCTTCAATGTGTTTTTATTTTTTTTTTTCTTACCTGATGCTAATTACATATTCCCTGAATATAAAATAATCTGTTGCCAAAATTTGGAAGAGTTTCCCTGCTTTTCACTGGCTGCTTTCTCCAAATTCCAACCATTTCTCATTGGCCATTGTCATCTCTTTCTGGAGACCTTCATTAATGTTATTCTGGACAAAGACAAGTGAACTACTGATTATTTGACATGCCCAAAATAGAGAAAAGCCTCCTTATGAGATATCCCTAAAAACCAGAAAGAAAGAAAGAACTGAGGAGGAGCTAACATTGGGCATTTGCAGTTTGTGTAAAACTTGATTAATTGTTATGGCTGCTAAACAGAATGGCGAATTTCTGCTTAGATCTTTCAATGAACGAAACAGAGACATCGGTGTCGAAGTAGCAATCCAGAAGTGTGACGAGCTTTATCAACAGCAGAAAATTGCATTTTACGGGAGTATTGCAGCAATGCTGTTCTTGATACTTATATTTGTGTTGGCTATCCTGTTAACTAGACAGCAAGCAGGTATTTGAAGTATGTTCTGTTCTTCTGACCTCTTAAAACATTTCTTTAGTATTTGTAGTTCCTTTTTTGTTGACTGATGCCTTAGCTTGCATTGTATTAGTTTTGCCCTTCTTTTGAATGCTAGGCTTGAATCAAACTGCTACATATTATTATTATTATTTTTCTTTCGGTTCAGTATCAGTAACATGCATGGTGACACTAGGCAACTTTCTTGATTGACTAACCTCTTCCACCATATAATTTTGATTTTTTTTTTTTTTGAATCTAACAAAGAAATAACGAAAGATCTGGTTCAGGTTTTTTAACCAAAACTGATCTACTAGAATATGAACTTTGGGTTGCACTTGATCTTTAATCTTGAAACTAGGCCGGTGTAGTTTTCTGAACACTATAAATTAAAGGGAAACAAAAAGAATTGCATCTTTGGCAGTTTGACAGTTTAAGGCAAAGATTTATGGCTTTGAACCCAGCCGAAGTTTTGCAATTGTGTCTAATTGGCTGTCGGGTTGAAAGCACAAGAAAGTAGAATTTTTTTTTTAAACAAAGAAGGCTACAATTCAAAAAAAGTTGTAGAAGTTGAGATTCGAACATAAAACTTATTACGTATAATTTTTTAAGATAATTGTAAAAACTAATAAAATTAAGCATGATTTTTCTTTCTTATATTGTTAATTTAGATAAAATTTTCAACTAGAAGCAGAACAAAATTTTTCTTTAACAAGACCTCATTAATTTTTCTTTTCACAATTGGTTAATGAAATGAGTTATAAACTCGGATGCTTTGGTTGATGTGAGGCACCATGAAAACTCATTTCATCGAAACCATTTTATTTGATTGAATATCAAATCATTTGTAATGGTGAATTGCTCCATGACAGTAAACATCTCTAGGAAGGCAATTCAAGAACAGAATAATTTTTCTTGTAGGAGAGAAGATTAGTATTGGAGTTTTGATTTAATTTAACATGAAATCCTTTTGGACTTGGTATTGCCATCTTTGGTATTTTCAATCTTTTTCTTTTTTTTTTTTTTTGTTGCATTGATTCCTTGATTAAATTAAATAGCTATTAATAATTTGACATAAACTTAGGCCAGAACGCATTCAATTTACTTTCTTTGAATACAAAAGAAAAAGGGGGAGGGGACATTTTTTATTAAAGAAAAAAAAAAGGAGATTGATGACTAGATTTCTTAGGTAAACATATAGTGTAAGCATCTTTATCAAAGAACTTGCTTACAAATTACCATTATTTTCTGGCCCAAGGTTGCCATCATGGGTTTATTTGTTAGTTTCAATATGCATCGGATGATGGGAAGCTCCCGAAAATAATACATGATTTCATTGACCAAACTATAGAGTTCCCTGGATTCAAGTGAACTTTATCTTAGCAAGATATAATATTATTTGTTATTATTAGTATGAAAAGGTGGTAGTAAAGTATTTGGGAGATCAAGAAAAGTGGGTGCAAGAGCTTTGCTTTAGCCTGTAAAGAAAGCACCAGACCATGGCTTAAAAAGAATAAGCGTCCGACTGCAATCTTGCTGTAATCCGCCTCCATCAGGTTGTTAATTTGTTGTGCTTTTTCCATACAAGTAAACCCAGTTTTAGGGCAGTAAAGTTTTGCAATATTATTGCCTTTTCTTACCAATTAATGGCGATTAAACTCTCTCTCGCTTGATCGAATTTTAATATTTATAATTTATTAATTTTAACAAAAAAAAATACCAATAAATACTGAATAAGAGCAGCACCACGTAATTGAATGGTACATTAAACGTCACATAACCAGTTTAAGTGGAGACTGTTTTTAAGTTATCAGCTGATATAACTTTTTAAGGCTAATGGTTAGAGAACAGCTGGTGCAGCCATTGTCGCAAGTACGATGGGCAAGAAGTCCAGCCTATTTTGTCAGACCAAGCTCAAAAAATATATATATATATATATATATATATATTTATTTGTTGCTTTCAATTTGTGGTCCATTAGATGTTAGTGCTTTGTGTATAAATGCGTAGAGGAAAGCTATCTATGATAGGTAACTTGTGTAAAAAGAAGATATATGAAGAACTTTTCACCTTTTATTTTATTTTTATAAACAGTTTTTAAACAAATAAATCATGCAGTGTGTAAATTTCTGTAATTTTTTTCCTTAAAAATTGGTTTAAGACAAAACCATGGACACCTAACATAACATCCCATGCTTATAATACATACCAAATTTAGGTGCCATGAAAATGGATGTTTCCCACAACCTCAATATCCTGAAAGAAACCCCAGGAAACAGATTTCTCCAAGTCATACTCATTTGG
>JBBYHL010000004.1:7195865-7216731 GCA_038381835.1 Adansonia madagascariensis
CTCAGTTTCTTTCCCCACAGAGTACGCCTTTATCTTCACTTTCTTCTTCTACTGGCTTGTCTAAAGATCAAGCACGCATAGAACAACAACAGCAACAACCTAAGCAGTCTCACGCTGGCTCTGTTACTAGCGCTGTTAACAATTCTGTAACTGCCAATTCTCATAATTCTCGATCTAAAAGAAGGTAAATTTTAGTATTACATGTGTTAAAAAGTACATATTTTCAAAAACCCATCTTGGAATATTGTCCCTTTGATCGATTTTTATTAAAGTTATTTAATTCCCCTTTTAACAGAAAGAACCAGCTAAAAAGGGTTTGCCAAGTACCAGCGGAAGGTCTTTCTTCAGACGTGTGGGCATGGAGGAAATATGGTCAAAAACCCATCAAAGGCTCCCCTTATCCAAGGTAAAATCTTTTACCAAAAAAAAAAAAAGGGGGCAAAATCATGTGTATTTGTCTGTTTGCACGATGGGTTATAATAAGTTTGGTTTAATTAGCAAAAAAAAAAAAAAAAGACTTGATTTTTGTTTGGATGTTCGATTAAAGCTTTGGTTGTTTCTTTGGTGAATGACAGGGGCTATTACAGATGTAGCACCTCAAAAGGGTGTTTAGCCCGAAAACAAGTGGAACGAAACAGATCAGACCCGACTATGTTCATAGTCACATACACAGCAGAGCATAACCACCCTGCTCCGACGCACCGAAATTTACTCGCTGGCAGCACCCGCCAGAAGCCTTGCACTCCACAAACACTCACCGCCGTAGGTGACTCCATCAAACCCTCGTCAGATAAACCCGCCAACAGCTCGTCTCCATCTACCTCCGTGGATGAAGAGCTTGTGGTTCAAAATACAAAAAGGGAGAGCAGAGAAGATTTGGCTGAAGAAGATGAAGGGGAAGATGATTTTGGGATGTCAGACACGGCGGTGAGTGATGATTTCTTCGAAGGTTTAGAAGAACTAGCTGATATGGTCACCGGAACTTGCTTTTCTGATCATTTTCAGCCAAGTTTTGACTTTCCTTGGATTGCCAGCAATGCAGCTACTGCCGCCGGTGGCATGTAAAATCGCCCTGGAACGTTGCTTTCATGCCTATATATAGATTGCTTTTAATTCTTGTATATGATGTCATACACTTTTACAGGGTATTGGCTTTGTAACCTTTTGGTAGAATCTAAGGGAACAATGCCTTTGTTTAGTACCATTTAGAATTCCATTAACGAGTCTTGTAGAGGAAAAAATAGTTTCCTGTTCCAGGTCTGAGGTAAATTTAGCAACAGAGTTAGAAGAATTATAATTTTTAGGCAACCTTCTATGTTTTCTTGCCTTTTCTAATACAAATATAGCGGGAATCGGTCATTGATTTATCAGGATGAGGGAATCATGGCCATTCGTTTACCTTTCTTGTATGGGTTCTTGAATTTAGTTGAATTGACTTCAAAGTGGTTTAATGTGCCCTTTGGTTTCTCGGTTACAAAATAGGATTGTGTCTCAAAGTCTGGCTTCCTGATCTCATCTGATCCAGCTTCCCCTTAATGTAAATCATAATTTGAAATCTTACGGCTCACTAATGAATTATTGTGGCATGACAAGGCAGTTATAAATTAATTACGATGAAATCTCTTTTATTCTCGAAATCTTCCATGGTACATGGCATAATGGGAAAGGAAGACTGTGCACGGGCAGTATACAATGGAAGTATTTAAGCCTCCTTGTTTGGTTGTTTCGGAACGAGTTGATAGAACCTGTTGGGAACCACTCATTAACAATTGCAGGCTCAAGCGGCTCGCTCAACTACAACTTCAGGTGAAGCTCTGCTGCATGCCATTTATAGTCTGAACAAAAATCCGTAGGCAGCAAAAAACAGAGCATTTTTCTAATTTCTTCCATGCCCCTGACGATGGCCAACTCGTCACATTAAGCCACAAAAATAATCCAGTAACACAACCCTCACCTTGTAGCCATCTTATGCAGTCGAGGTAGAAACCTTGTACCCTTCTATGAAGCTTTTTAATTTTTCCAATTCACCGACAGCAGGAAGCCATTCTGTTAGAATCTCCATTGTTATACAGTCTGGACCGCAAGCATGCTCGATCGTACTGTCCATCAATATCAAGGCAGCTTCCAACATATTATTTTCTTGAAGGCCTTTAAACATTGCATTGTAAGTGGTGGTGTTAGGCTTCACAACTTTTGCTTTCATATCTTCCACCAGAGAGAGCACGGCTTTGACTTCATTATTCTTCCACAGAGATTCTATAAGAATGTTGTATATTATAGCGTTTGGTGGAATCTGGGATCTGGTACTCATGTCATTGAAAAGCTTCATGGCTTCCTTAGTTTTTCCATTTAAGCAGTTTGCATGCATAAGAGCTCCAAATGTGGCAATGGTAGGCACAAAACCTTCCTTAATCATCCGTTTCATCACCCTATGAGCACATGCGAAATCCTCAATTTTGCAAAAATAAACAATCAAAGTGTTATGCTTGAAACCATCAGGCTTCATTCCTGCTTCATCCATTTCCTTGATGATTTCAAAAGCTTTATCTACCTTGTTCTTCTTGCAGAATCCACTAACAAGAGCATTATAGCATACAATGTCAGGCCGAAAACCAGCTTGTTTCAACTTTGACAAAACGTCGTTGGCCTCATCCATCCTTCCAGCTTTGCAAAAACTGAAGCTCAAGCTTTGG
The DNA here is from genome assembly GCA_038381835.1 of Adansonia madagascariensis. Lineage (NCBI taxonomy): Eukaryota > Viridiplantae > Streptophyta > Magnoliopsida > Malvales > Malvaceae > Adansonia > Adansonia madagascariensis. The sequence goes on from JBBYHL010000004.1 coordinate 7,198,559, forward strand.
GATGGCATCCACAGAGCTTCCACTTCTCAACATTTGATCAAACAGATCAACCGCCTTATCGAAATTGTCAACATTGCAGAAAGCAGTAATTAGAGTTGTGTCAGTAACCGCTTTGCCCTTTAGTCCTTTCGCCTGCATATCATCGAAGAACTCAATTGCACTATTGATCCCCCCATGTCTGCACATACCATCCACCAATGTATTAAGAGATATAACGTTGGGTGAAAACCCATCTTCATTCATCTGATCAATCAACTCCTTCCCCCTTTGAAGCTCTCCACCTTTACAAAACCCATCAATCAACAACTATAAATTAGGTGCCAAACCCTCCGTGGACTTCATCCGTTCCATCAAATGCAATCCTTCTTCTGGCATCCCTACTTTACAAAGTCCATCAATCAAAGTATTGTAAATAACAACATCAGCTTTGATTGAAAGACCATCATCCCCGTTTCCTTCACCTATCTCGTTTATCACCTCCATCGCCTCATCAACCCTTTGTAACTTACATAACTGATTAATAAGAATCCCCAGAGTTACAACATCGGGCTTTATATCACTATCTTTCATCTCAGCCAAAACTTTATTCATTCTATTAACATCTCCACTCTTCCCTAATCCGGTCAAAAGTGCATTGAAAGGAGGAGCTTCAAGGGGCGCTCAAAGTGTCGGCAGTTCATGCAACACATTCCAAGCTTGATTATATAGCTGATTAATAAGAATCCCCAAAGTTACGACATCGGGCTTAATATCACTATCCTTCATCTCAGCCAAAACTGTATTCATTCTATTAACATCTCCACTCTTATCACCTCCATCGCCTCATGAACCCTTCGAAACTTACATAACTGATTAATAAGAATCCCCAAAGTTACAACATCGGGCTTAATATCACTATCTTTCATCTCAGCCAAAACTGTACTCATTCTATTAACACCTCCACTCTTCCCTATTCCGGTCAAAAGTGCATTGAAAGGAGGAGCTTCAAGGGGCGCTCGCAGTCTCAGCAGTTCATGCAACACATTCCAAGCTTGATTACATAGCTGATTAATAAGAATCCCCAAAGTTACGACATCGGGCCTAATATCACTATCCTTCATCTCAGCCAAAACTGAATCATCCTATTAACATCTCCACTCTTCCCTAGTCCGGTCAAAAGTGCATGGAAAGGAGGAGTTTCAAGAGGCACTCGCAGTCCCAGCAGTTCATGCAACACATTCCAAGCTTGATTGATTTTCCCACTTCTACAGAACTAAGAAAAGAAATGGGTCAGCCAATTTGTCTTTGGAGAAACACCATGTTTCCCAAACTGTAAAACCAACTTAATGATTTCTTCCTCGATTAACTTCATCCCTTTCCTGTTTCTCTTCACCAATATGTAAAAAATAATATCCCCTGTAATATCATTATGTGGAACCTCGGATAAGGGTTGAAGCATTTCATCGAGCACGTTGAGCGCGTAATCAACACGCCCATCTCTTAGCAAAACATCAATCAAAACATTGCGGACGTGCGTGTTTTTAAGAGAATGGTCGAGTTCGTTAAAAACCAAAACAGATTTATCCACCATTTCAAGTCTCCCGAAATACCGAATAAGAAGCGCGGCGGCGTCAACAGTTAAGAGGAATTTCCCATTCTTTCGAAGCTTGATACAGTTCGCATAACCGGGATCCCCCATCGAGTTCTCGACCCGCTTGTTCAAGAAGGGCTTGGAATGGATAAGAGAGGCATTGGGTATCATGAGATGGGGAGTTTTGTTGAAAGTGTTTGAATAAGTTGAGGCTTGAGAAGAGGAAGGAAGGCTACAAGCAATTTTGAAGAGAAAGCGAGCAGATGGAGAAGGAGAAGAAAAGAGGAGAGATTGCAAAGGTTGAGAAGAGGACCATTCTTGGTGTGGCGCTTCAAGGAGGAGTTGAACTGCTTGGGTGATTTTTGATTCATCATCTTGGGGTGACGATGGTGGTTGGGGGTCAGGTCCGGCGCAGAGGTGACGATGGAGGAGGTACAATGCCGGTTGGAGTTCAAGGAGGCGGAGGCGCAGGAGTTTTGAAAGCTTTGACACGGGAAGTGTAGTACTATTTTCCTCTGTTAATATTCGAAACTTCGAATGTTCGACGAAAAAAGAGACGTCCGCCGGTCTTTATCATTAAAGACTAAAGTCAACCTGGATATGGGCTTTATTCAGGGGCCTTCTTGGGTTTTAAACTGGTTAAATTGCAATTAAAATGGTCCAGATAAATAATTTGCCGTAACAAAAATGGGACTAGGGGAATTTTAATTTTGTTGTTTAGTTTTGATGATTTGATAAATTCATGAATTGAATCGATATTAAATAATTTTTTATATTAAATTTAATTATTTTATATTAATAAATATTAAAATTTTTTACACTTAAAATTTAGATGATTAAAACTTAAAATTAATATTTTAAGAAAAATAATGATATTTAAAAATTACATATAATTTTTTTATGAGATATTAAGAAAGAATGCTAGTTTTTTAAAATAAAAAGTTTTTTGAATAATAATGGAGGAGAAAAAAATTAAAAACGTATAATAAGTGAAAAAATTATGATTTTCAAATGGATAAAAAATAGATCAATGGTTTTCCCTTTTTTTTAAAATAAAAGTTAAATTAATTATGTAAAATTATTAATAATATATTATTTTTTTTTTTAAAATTTTTATTACTTTTTATTAAATTGATGCCACTTTTAACTCAACCATACTAAACTCAATCAGGAGGTATATCACTGGACAGAATTATGCCTTTGGAAACTATAAGCTTTAAGACTTAAAGAAGAGCTTGTAAAAATGATGCTTTAGAAAAAGGTAAAATCTTTAATTATCTTTAACTATTATTATTATTATTATTATTAAGAGGATTATTTCGCGCGTTTCTTGCACGTCCCTTTGTAAATGTTGAGTTTCCATGCAGCGTTAATATCCTAAGTGATCTTAGAAAGTCTCGGCATCCTACGACTGAGGTCAACCTAAACATTGATAATCTAACACTACACGGTCAAACTCAAAGCCACGTGTCGTTCCCTATTACTTAAAAATTCTACGCATCGCACACTTCAGTATTCCGAAAATGTTAAAAATTCACGCGTCACCCTCCTTGATAAAGCCTCTCCTCTTCCTTAACTTGCCCTATTCGTTGTCTACTCTCTCTGCGACTCTTTCACCGATCCCGTTCGCCGGATTCCTCTGCTTTCGTCTTTGTCGGACTCCAACCCGTTCACTTGTCACCATGTCCGGAGCCAAATCCAACGCCACCGGCTATTCATCGCCGGAACACGTCGTCGGGAACTGGTACTCGGTTCCGGACCTCCGACTTCGCGACCACCGATTTATGGTCCCTCTCGATTATAAAAATCCTGAAGCTTCTTCTAAGATATCCATTTTCGCTCGCGAAGTCGTTGCTGGTAATCCTGCTTTTTCCCTTAAGCGAGATTAAAACAATCGACTTCAATTCAAGCAAACTTGTTTTATTTTTTGAATAAATCACTGTTTGATTAAAATCTTTATCATTTTCGCTTGGGTTTCAAAAAAAATGTCGAAGTACCAAAGTCAAACCAACTAAGCTGATTGTAAGTTTTTAACTAAATAATGTCTAATGCTGATTGGATTTCAGTTGGGAAAGAAGAAGAGCCAATGCCATACCTTTTATACCTTCAAGGTGGGCCCGGTTTTGAGTGCCCTCGACCAACTGAAGCCAGTGGTTGGATACTTAAAGTTTGCGAAGAGTTTCGTCTTATATTGATGGATCAGGCATGGTTTCTTTAAAATTGTTTGTATTCAAATTCAACGCCTGTCTTATGCTTTGAATGCTTGATGTTTTCTACTTTCTATTGCAGCGAGGAACAGGTTTATCAACCCCTTTGACTCCATCATCTATGCAGCAAATAAAGTCTGCCCAAAATCTGGCTGATTACTTGAAACATTTTCGAGCTGAAAGTATCGTCAGTGATGCTGAATTCATCCGCGTTCGTCTTGTTCCCGACGCTAGGCCTTGGACAGTTTTGGGTCAGGTATAACAGTTAATAACTGTATTCTTGATGATTGTGATCATGCATAATTGCATTTTGCATATAGCCATTTGCCATGCGGTTATCTAATCCGTTGTTTTCTTGATTGCATAGAGTTATGGTGGTTTTTGTGGAGTTACTTATCTGAGTTTTGCACCCCAAGGTTTGAAACAAGTGCTTTTGACAGGAGGGATACCTCCAATTGGAGATGGATGTACTGCAGATGCTGTGTATAAAGCTTGCTTTCAACAGGTTATTCATCAGAATGAAAAATACTATAAGAGGTTTCCTCAGGATGTTAACATTGTTCGAGATGTTGTTACCTATTTGTCAGAATCCGAAGGAGGCGGGGTGAGGGTCTTCCTCATTTGATCTTGTTGTTCTGCCTAAAAGATAAAATTGTACCTTAAATCTTATTCTATTTTTTTTTATATATTTTAAATTTCCTTGTTGTGCAGGTACGTCTTCCATCTGGGGGAATCTTAACTCCTATGGGGCTGCAATTTCTTGGTCTATCAGGTTTAGGATCCAGTGCAGGTTTTGAACGCTTGCATTATCTGTAAGACATTGAATTTGCACTTTCTAGTTCCATCCTTGAGAACTTATGACTTAATGTTGTGCAACGCATCCTATTTTAGTTCTCATCTTTCATAAACGACTGCAGGTTGGAGAGGGTCTGGGATCCGATTTTAGTTCCAGGAGCGCCAAAGCAGATTAGTTCATACTTTTTAAATTCTGTAAGAGAACATTTATTTTTTCTTATTGATCATGAATTGAAGTTCTATCTGATGGATCTAATCTGAAGTCATTTACATGCAGTACGAGAGCTGGTTGTCTTTTGATACAAACCCGCTTTATGCTATTCTCCATGAGTCAATATACTGTCAGGTAAGCTTCCATGTTTCTAGAGTGTTGCTTTCTCGTGTTTCATGGGATAACTTTTAAAGTTTAACAAATAGAAAAGAATGTAATAATTTTTGTGGTTGCTGGTTAAACAACCTTCACCTAGCAAAATATAAACAAATCGGTAGGCTCCGCTTAAGTTGCAAATGCATATTTATTCAGACAAGCTAATCCTTGTATCAGTTATCATGTTGTTTGAACTTGATCTTAATTACATTGTGTTATAAAGGGTGCTTCATCGCGGTGGTCTGCTCACAAAGTAAGGGCTGACTATGAGAGCAAATTTGATGCAATCAGGGCTGCAAAAGAAGGACGTCCCGTTCTTTTTACGGGGGAGGTAATACTATTATGCTTTATGGATGACTACAACCACAAATTTCCATCGAAATATTTAAGTTTATTTGAGAAATAATTGTATAGGTTTGAAGTAAAGATCTGTAACTGAAAACACGTAGAGTGAGCTCAAACTCTGCATTTTCGTGAATACCTGCTTACTTCTGCAATTTGGTTTCCACTAAGTTAAAGGCCCAACAACTTATAGAAGATATTTGTATAGCTTCCTATCATTTTCATATTATTTCATAACAGAGTGAGACTTCATTGCTTGCTTCGACTCCCAGATTTTCCTGGCATCCCTGTCTTGAGAGACAATGTTGGTCATTGTCTGCAATTTAAATATTTGATCAATTTAAACCTGGCAGACACATTGCCAGCTATCTTGGTCAGTTCTAGGGACTAGCACTGACATATTGGATGTCCTGACTCCTGAGTTATTTTGTAAGCCAAATAGCTGTTAAGATAAGTACAGTGCGTATCTGTCACATTTGTATATAATGCCAAGCATTCAAACCTTTTCTGAGCTGATAAATAAGTAAACATTGCACTGCACACATGGCATCCCCTTGCATTTTGAAGAACAGGAGCGGTAATGATAATGTTAAATTGAATGTTTATCTCGAAAGTGAATTTTCCTGTGGGCAATGTAGAATTAGGACTTTGATACTTTTCTGGAGTATCTTCTATGATAGTTATGGCTCCAGACAATTTAAGTGTAGTTGGTGGCCTACAAATCAATTTGCCGAGTCAAGTTCAGCAAATCAGTTCACCGTCATGGTTTGATCATGTTGTTAAACTACTAGTTGATTGATGTGGTTTTAAATTTCTGCAGATGATATTTCCATGGATGTTTGATGAAGTTAATGCTTTGAGGCCTTTCAAAGATACTGCTCGTATATTGGCTGAGAAGGAAGATTGGCCTCCACTGTACGATATCGCTGCATTGAAAAATAACAAGGTGTGAAAGATGATAGTATCCACAGTTATCTTTTCTGAAAACTTCATTTTCGAAATCAGGGCCTGGTGATGCTTTACTAATTTATCTAAAATGCTAGCAGGTACCCGTGGCAGCTGCCGTATATTATGAGGATATGTATGTAAACTTCAAGCTGGTCATGGAAACAGCTTCTCAGATAGCCGGAATAAGGTTATGGATAACCAATGAATACATGCATTCGGGGCTTCGCGACGGAGGTGGGCAAGTTTTTGAGCACTTGATGGGGATGCTGAATGGAAAGAAGCCTTTGTTCTGAATTCAAAATGAGGCCTGTGCCACTGTATATTATGAGCCAATAAAAACTTATTGGGCACTGAGCTTGGGTCTGCATCTTTTGCACGCTAGCCCCTTGTTTGTATAGGATTCCAAACCTGCGCACCCTTGAACTACAAGCTTCTTTGAAGACCCTACTTTGATTATTTGTGTTCGCTCATAGTAAAAGTGTCGTTTTATGATTGGACTCGTTTTAACTGCAAAATAAGTGAAGGTGTTTCTTTTTCTTTGAGACTACTGAATTGAGGTTAATGGTGAGATGGTTTAGTTCACTAAAGTTAAAAATTTTTGGGAAATTGAAGTGTAATTTCAATCAGCAAAAACTTCTTTTGAATGTGGGTCACAAGTTACATATTACAACTTCCGGCAAAAAAATAAATAAATAAATAAAAATTTAAATATTACGACTGTTTTTAGTAAAACTCTGGACAAATTACGTTAACAATTGAAAATTTATCTTATTTACTGTCAGTAAAAATTTTAAAATTATAAAATATTTTAAAAAATAGTTATATGGTCTTAACCCCTAAAATGAAAAGAAAAAATCACTTATCATACAATAGAAAATGAATTCTTATTAATAAAATCGAAAACCTTGCATTTAGATATTCATCGGAAAATTTATTTATTTTTTTTTAAAAAAAACTCCTGCAAGTTGCAAAAAGAACTGAGAAATGGCTCAAGGTATTAGTATTTACAAGCGTAATGGTACTACCATCCGCAGCGTTGAGGAAATTTAACGGGTTTGTGCTGAATAAAACCGAGAGATCCGGTTAAACTGCCAAAGGAAAATTAGGATCAGAAGTTTAAAAAAAAAAAAAAAAAAACCCCCTCAACTCTGTTACCGCCATTACCGGTAACAGGTACGACACTCATTTCTGATTTCTTCTTGGTCGCCACGAGTCCGCAATTTAATTTTTAAGGGTTTAAGCAGGGTTTTTGTCATTTACTGTATTTCAATTCCTTCTGCTCTTACGCACGTATGTTGTCTTTTTACCTTGTCCAGTCTCTCTAAATGCGTACTACTTTCTCTTTGTCGATCGAGAATGCGCAGATAGTTAACGTCGCTGGTTCGACCACTTACGAGGCCGCGTGAGTTTTCAACTTGCTCTGAGAAAATCCTGGCCTCCGTAGTGTTCGAGAGGTTACCAGTCGTTATTCCCAAAATTGATCCAGTAGTTTATGCATTTCAGGAGTTCTCGTAAGTTTTGCTTCTCTGCTCTTTGTTTGATTGCCGAGGAAATGGGGAAATCTCCTGCTAGGGTGTCTGAACTTTGCCATTACCTAGAAAGTGTGTAGCAAAAGAGGCACTTATTTTAAACACGGATGATAAGATTAAAAACAAAAAGCTGAAATATATACTGAAGACAGCCTTATCCATGGTTTTTTGGTCGAAAATTTTATTTTATTTATTTTTTTAAATTTTCAGCTACTAATTGGGGTTTTAATGAAAGAGATAAAAGGCTAGGAATTTATGCATGTAATTGATTTTGTTTTATGCAGCTTCCGATGGAGGCAGCAGCATCGACGCAAATATCCCGATGAATTCTTGGACATGTCTAAATCTAGGCAAGTTTGAAATTTGATTCAGTTCTATTACATATTATAGTAGTGGCGGTTCCTTTTATGTTCAGGTCCTTTGTGAATTGTGATCCATATGTAAGTGGCTACTCAATAATAGTTATTAACATGATGCACCTCCCTAAACTTTTTGTTCATCCAAGTCAGAAGATTAAAAAACTTGAAATCAATTGATTTATGGAAATAAATTATGTGCCATATGTGATTTAGAAAGTTCGTTGAAGAGATGGTTTAGAACAAGACAATGTGGAGTAATTTAGGCCTAGTTTTTCGAATGGGGTATAACTGCAGCTTCACGGTTGACTCAAGATGTCTATTTTTGGCTCTGTTATGAGAGTTCTCATGTAACACAAAAATAATTAAAGCCATTGTTCATCAAGTTATATGTGTTATTCTCTTTCTCCTTTCTTTGCATCCTTGATGAAATACATGCATTCAACTGCAAATTTGCACGGGCAGAAAAATTGCAAACTACAATGTAGATGGTTTTGGTTCTCCGCTAATGGAGTCAAAATTTTGTACAAGCAGGGGAAAAGGTGACTACCAAATTGACTATGTTCCAGCTCCGAGGATCATTGAAGCTGACAAAACGAATGATAGAACGTAAGTGGTAGATTTTATATTGTTCATTGGAATATTGTTACCTACAAATTATTCTTTGATGGAGATCAGATATATGTTACAAAGAATTAACAATCTTTAGGAAGAAATGTCTGAATTAGGTCTTAAAGTGCTTTGCTTTTTGGTTAAAGAATCCGGCTCCCTATTTATATATAAGAGTTATGAGGAGGAACAATAAACATCTTTCTTTAGAGATGTCTAGGTATTACAAATTAGAGAACGAGTTTCTGTTCTAACTATTAAAACTGCTTCCTCTTGGAGGTTGTGGCCTTGTGGTGATAGAAAGTAAAATTAGTACATTTGAGCCAGCATTAGTGCAATTTTCTAATCATGAAAATTTTGAACTTTATATTTATCTAGGTCATTACAGAGAGCACTTGATAGAAGACTGTATCTTCTTCTATATGGTAAAACTCATGGAGCTCCGAGTGGGAAACCTGTGTGGCATTTTCCAGAAAAGGTTTATGATTCGGAGGAGACATTGCGCAAGGTAATAGTTGTTTTCTCTTCTTAATTTCTTCTTCTTTTTGTTTTGTTAGTCTGAGATAATACCAAATGCCTGCAGTGTGCAGAGTCTGCCTTAGAATCTCTAATTGGAGACCTTTCTCATACTTACTTTGTTGGAAATGCTCCCATGGGGCATATGGTTATACAGGAGACAGAGAATGTACCTGAACCATATAAGGTATTTCAGCCATAAAAATTTTGTTTTCTTCTCAAATGATGTGATGCCCTTTCTTGCTGCCTTTTCTAATCACTGCCTATCTAGTATTGATAACATGCATACAGACGCTTGGAGTTCCATCTGGTACATTTATATCCATACCTTATGTTGTTCTTTCTGTCAGCGATTCTTCTTCAAGTCTCAAGTAATTGACACCAACAAGTTTAATATTCGGAAGTGCAAGGATTTCGTCTGGGTGACCAAGGATGAATTATTGGAGTATTTTCCTGAACAAGCTGAATTTCTCAAGAAGATAATAATCAGCTGATGGCAAATTGCTCAAGTTTGATTTCCTAGCCATAAAATCTTTATTATAACCCATTTTGTGGTTTAATTGTAATTTTCATGTAGTCTTCTACATCAGAAGTTCAAGCTGACATAACACGGCAGAACATCTGAGCACTAGTCAGTTGGGGGAAAAGAAGCGCATTGGTTCAGAGGATGGATTGAATAGTCCTATTATTGATTTTCTTTTGTTGCTGACGATTGATGCATGAAACAAAAAATTGTTCTGATAGCACTCTGACTTTTATTATTTTCCACCTCTTCTCTGCTGCAACAATGGTTGCATCTAACTGGAATTGTCTTCCTTCGGTATGATAGCCTAAACAAGTAACTTGTGGGTTTTATGCTGCGATGATAGGCTGAACGATTCCTATTTCTACCTTCCTGTACAGTGGGTAAATCTAGATGATTTAAATCTTATATTGTTCCTTCAAACTAGAGTGTAAATAATTAAACAAAATATAAAAAATACATAAATTAATTTATAAAAGTTTTTATAAAATTAAAATTTATATAAATATATAATAAAATAATGTAAATACAATTTCAATACAATAATAAAGTATTTTGACGCGCACAAGTGCGGAGGTAAAGAGTCTAGGAATGTGTAGCGGGTGACCTAATCAGGACTCTCCCCTCCCCGCCACGGACACACTGACTTGAATTTAATGTGGAACTTGGGCGTAATTAATTCAATTCGTTGACTTCGTCTCTCAAAGAAGCCCAGTAGGTAAGCATTTTTGCTCATCTGTTGCCCCAAAAAAAATCATTGCCGAAGGATAACAAATAGCATTTTCGTAGAACTATACGCTTTCCTATATACTCTAAAAGACCTTGTTATGGTATAACTTTACTACTTATTTTACTACTTAACAGCAAGATGAAGATGGTGGAGTTAACTGCTTTGCTATAGAAACAAATAAATTGATCTGGGGATGTAATTACCCTGTAAAATTTCAATTATTTTCTCACTTTCGAACTTCATGCACAAAAAGAAAAAGAACGATTTGTTCCTGCATTTGGTTGGTAAACAGAACAAATAATCAACATTTGTAGCACTTAATTTAATCATGTATCCTAATGAAATAATCTTTTAAGGTGGCATGCAAAGAGAATCCAAAAAACGTACATGTATAGCGTGCATATTTTTGGTACAAAAGATACCACAATTCAATAATAAGAAAAGATCTTCGTCTAAATCTATTGGATACTATCTTTTAAAGACGATTACATAAATTAATTAGTTTAAATTTTAGATTATATGTATATGTGTATATATATATATATATATATATAAATGTATATATACGTCTGTTTGCATGCTTTGGTGATAACGTGTCTCCTATTACTTGAGGGCGAGGGGCAGTTGAACAGAAGTAGGTGAGATGTTGTTGGCTTCACAAAGGGTGCAAGATAAGGAATTAAAGAGCTAGCCCCCTCCCTCTTTCAAACTCCATTAAACTTACCTCTTTTCTCTCTTGGATCTCTCTCTTGTGGGGCAGTCCAACCTCTTCTACCGTCCACCACTTTCTTCTCCCTTTTAAACTTCATTTCTTAATCATTCTCACTTCCTCTCCACTCTCTCAGAACCTTCATCATCATATGGATGGCCAAGAAAGTACCCCATCTCCACTTCCACCGCCTCCTGCGCAGCCCTTATTGTCACCCCTTAACGTTCCTCTCCTCTTTCCAACTTCATTTCCATCCACCTCGTTGAACCCTCCTCTAGAAACTCAAAATTTCCCCGGTATTGATTGGGTTAGCCTCCTATGTGGTCAAGCTCTGTTCGGCCATGAGAATAAGCTAATGACTGAAAGTGCTTCTAATAATTTGATGCCTGAAAATGGAGCTGATCAGGATTACAAAGGCAACAAGGATAAAAAGAAAGTTAGTAAGATAAAAAAGACAACCCGTCCTAGGTTTGCTTTCCAAACCAGGAGTGAAGATGACATTTTGGACGATGGTTACAGATGGAGAAAGTATGGTCAAAAAGCCGTGAAGAATAGCAAATATCCAAGGTTTGTTAATCTTTAAAATCCCCACTGTTTCTCTTATATATACGTTGCATGCCATGTTTATTCATAACACTATGTTGATCTTAACTTTTGATGCATATATATATATATATATATTTTACTTAATTAAGTTTGCATGTAACTAAGATCATTAGCATGAATATGTTATTAAGTATGTAACAAGGAATTTGTATTATAAATTTTGTTGGTAAAGTAGATAATTACAGTACTTAGTTGTCGTTAGACCTAATTATATATGCAGGTAACTATATATGTATGTATTATAAGACTGGGTTCATGTGTTTAAATATTCTAAAAAAAAATAAGCAGTAATTACTTGGCGAAGCCTTCTGGAGATATTCTTAAACATCCATTTTTAAAGTTTAGGGTTCAAAAAATCTAACTAGCCAATACTTATGTATAGCTGTTTAGGATTAATTTAGATGTATATAGAAGAGCAACAAGATAATAAATAATGCATGTCATTTCATTAATGAGAGATAAATGAGGGTGAGGAAAACTCTAAAAAGTATATATATAGCATTATATATAAACTCTCTCTCTCTTTCTCTCTCTCTCTCTATATATATATATAGTATATTTTTGCTATTGAATATAATTAATTTGAGTTTTGAGAAAGAAACTATAACCAAAACATTTGGAATCAAGATTGTACATCATATATGTATATATAGTAATTCTTCTCCATTTTTAGCCATGCCTCCAATCCCAAAACCATAATGAAAAATATTCATCCACTTAATTAATACAAGAAAATTGATCATATATATGTTTTAATTTCTTATATATGCATTCTTTTTCAACATTGATAATAAAAAAAATAACTATTTTATTTTTTGTAATTTATACAATAGAAATTTATTTAAAATTATTGTTTTTTTTTTTCTGTTCAATTTTTGTAAATTAAGGAGCTATTACCGGTGCACGCATCACACATGCAACGTGAAGAAACAGGTTCAAAGGCTGTCCAAAGACACCAGCATCGTGATGACGACATATGAAGGAATTCACAACCATCCTTGTGAAAAGCTAATGGAAACCCTAACTCCTCTTCTCAAACAAATGCAATTCCTTTCTAGGTTTCAACTTTAGCACTGAAATTAATTAAATATAATATAGATTCAAGAACAAATCAAACAACCCTTCTGTCCTCGTCATACATATATATTTTCATTTTGTTTATACTTACCCTTTTCCCATTTTTATAACTTGCATGAAAAATGTGGAGAGCAAAATCAATGTTAATATCTAAAATAAACATTATCTTCTTGATTTATGTATCTTTTTTTTTTTTTTTTCACTCTAATGTTCTTAAATCTTGTTTGATATTCACGTGATTAGTGGCTTGACTTTGGGATTAGACCTGGCTATGTATTTTTCACTTGGCTAATTTCTGTCCTCTTAGGGTTGGCATGGACGAAGATGATAAGTATTATGTATGCGTTCTTTGAACTTAAAATAAAAAAAAAAAGTCAGCTCGTGCTGGTCTTTTCAGAGTCTAAAAACCTCCGATTTAGGTAAACCCCGTAATATTATACGTGATTATATGAATATAATATAAATAAATAAAATATGACACAATATAAATGAATATCTCAAAATTTATATATTATGAACTATTAAAATATTAAAATTATATAAATTTAAAATACTTTAAATACGATTATGATATGATAAAATATATAAATATAATATAAATATACGGATAATTAGATTTAAGTTTGACCTTGGGATTAATTATACCGAGCTATACACATACACCAGCTACGGCGGCTATGTAAGGTGAGATTTCCAAATTAAACAATAACTCATCATTAATTAGACATATATTTTGTTTGGTAAACGAACTCTAATAAAACATCATCATCGACGGTCGAATCGAAACAGAAAAAAATTTGATAACAATTTAAAATTTATTAAAATATTAAAAATTAATTTTATATTAATATTATATATTTTTATAATTAAATTTAATCAAATAAAAATATTTTCATATTTAAATAATGAGTTAAATAGGGATAATTATCCTATGTATTGATGGTGGAAAGAAAAAATTCTACCAGTGGGATTGGTGAGATTACAAGTTTTTTATAAAATGTATTTAAAAAATAAATAATAAATAAATGAGATACATATCCTTTCACGAACTTATTTATGAAATATTTCTTATTACTATCATTGAGATAATTATTCTTAAAATAGAGTCAAATCAATTGAATTATCAAAAACTTATGTTAGGTCTGATCCAATTCAAATCAATATTATATATATATAATGAAACATACACATGTAATTTGAAAATGTATGATTGTTGATCTCATCAAGCAAACATTCCTAACATTTGAATAATAAAAATCTTATTTATGAAATTAATTAATGTCAAACATAACAGACAACATATAAAAACTATTTGATAAATGATTAAATAACAAAAGAAATTAACAACTAAAATTTTGCTAATTTTTATTTTTGCAAAACTAATTCGTATGTAGTGAGATAGGGTTCAATAGTTCTGCCACAAAAAACAAGACTAAGATGAGAAGACGCCCTGCGCATTGCGTTGGCTACAAAATTAATTTTACTCAAAACTTTTAATTCGGTTTTCTTAATGCTAGCCGTAGACAATTAATTAAACTTTATAAATGATGAGCCTTTCATAACGTAACTTAAGCATGAATTGTATTAAAATATTAAGTAAAGCACACATAAATTTGGATCGTAATCGTAATTATACATGTGAAAATTATTATTATTTTATAAATCTATAGAAAATTCAAACCATGCATCAAAATAAATTGCATTTTTGCATTTATGACAATATATATATATATATATAGTGGGATTCAACATATATTATTTATATTTGATATATTTATAATATATTAATTTATTATATGATGTCATTTTGCTAAAAAATCTTTAAAAATAAGATCATATTTGATAGATTGATAATATATATTTATATATCGTGAATGAATCAAATAATATTATCTTATTAAATATTTTAAAAATAAATATAAATAATTTTATTTTTAATAAAATAATATCATTTAATTCAAAAATAATATATATATATATACTATCATTTAATATAAATCTGAAAATGAAATATAAATAATTTTATTTTTATCAAATTAACTCGGTAGAATCCATATATTTCCTAATGAAAAGAAAGAAAGAAAAGAAAAATAAGAAATAGAACCAAAGGCGGGGGACTACGACCTTTACACGTCTATTAGCATCCTCACGTGTTTCCATTAAATTGATCCAGCAATCAAGTCTCAATTACACGTGGCACGAACCCAGATGCCTCGTTCCCCCTATAAAAAAAAAAAAAAAAGCGTTGGAAGCTCAGAGCGTCAGACCACATCGCAGAGCATCGAACCATCAAGGCCCCAAAAATCCAGAAAACTTAAGCTTTTTATCAACGGAATGTCGCAGTTGGTGGACAAGGCGAAGAACTTTGCGGCGGAGAAGGTGGCCAACATAAAGAAGCCAGAGGCTAGTGTTAAGGACGTTGATCTGAAACATGTGACCCGTGACTACATCGAGTATGGCGCTAAAGTCGCCGTCAGCAATCCTTATAGCCATCCTCTCCCCATTTGCGAGATCTCTTACACTTTCAAAAGTGCTGGAAGGTTTGATCCCAGCTTCCTTCTCTCATCATCAATCTTCTATTTTTCGCCCTTTACTTTTCTTTTGTGAAGTTTTCACTGTTGCCATCAAGGTATTGATTTGAATTTACACCATTGGTTAATATACGGGTTTCTTTCATTAAACTGATGCTTGAATCAGCTGGTGTTCGATAAATTTTCGTTGAACTTAGATCGATCTATTCACAACTGATTTGTTTTCTTAATCTTTTCACAGTTTGGGGTTTAAAACGGGAAATGAAAGGGCAAATAATATAATGTGTATCGGAGATGGCAGAATGCATATATGCCCTAATTTTTCAGCAAGAATAAGATTCCTTTCTTGTGGTGGAGTTAAAAGGCAATTAGAACTTGTGCTTTCAAAGAACCTTCCTAGTTAATATGCTTAGATTACCAAAAAAAAAAAAAAAAAACTCAAATAATGAACAGTCTTAGACCTTGGAACTAAAAATCAAGTGGCATGCATCTGGTTTATTGATTGATTATTTGTTTTTGGGGGATATAGAGTTATTGCATCAGGGACAATACCGGACCCGGGGTCATTGAAAGCCAACGACACGACGATGCTGGACGTGCCAGTGAAGGTGCCGTATAGCATATTGATAAACTTGGCAAGGGATATTGGAGCGGACAGGGACATTGACTATGAATTGGGATTGGGTCTCACCATTGATCTTCCTCTCGTAGGAAACATCACTATCCCTCTCTCCCAAAAAGGAGAGATCAAGCTTCCTACTCTCAGAGACATCTTTTAAATTAATTATGTCCCTTCTAGTCTAGTTATGCTGTAACATGAAGAATATGCCAAAATATTATATATATATATTAAATATGATATCTTTTGTCTTATTACCGATCAGAGTTAATCCCCAAA
Organism: Adansonia madagascariensis; assembly: GCA_038381835.1. Classification (NCBI taxonomy): domain Eukaryota; kingdom Viridiplantae; phylum Streptophyta; class Magnoliopsida; order Malvales; family Malvaceae; genus Adansonia; species Adansonia madagascariensis. The sequence goes on from JBBYHL010000004.1 coordinate 7,214,872, forward strand.
TTTACTTCTTTTATCATGATTTCATGGATTAAGACAGAAATTTAATCAGAGTTCAGTTAAACTTTAATAACCAACAGGAAAGGAAGAACCAAAAACCCAAACTTTGTAATATGAAAACCATGAATGCAGCAAACGAAAAACCCAACATAGAAATAAGAAAATATCTGGTTCAAATTTTTTAACCAAAACCTACCCGCTGGAGTTTGGACTTTATGGTAGCCGGGGGCTGCACTCGGCCTTTAATTTTGAAACTTGGTCCAGTAATTTTCTGAACACCAAAAATTAGAGGAAAAGAATTATCTTTAGCAATCAACCGAAAAAGATTTACGCTCTTTGACTCGAATTTCAATTCAAAATGATTTTGAACTTGGATCGAATTAATTCATTAATTGAAGATAAAAAATAAATATATTTAATAAGTAAAGATTTTAAATTTTCAATAATCAATTGACAATGCTTTATAAATATAGATTCGTTCTTAGCCTTTTAAATTTATTGGAGATATGTAATTTATACGTGTGTCAATCGGGAAAGCAAAATGAGAGCGGAAATTTTTGCCCGTGTCTTAACGGTGAATTGTTAGTTTATAGATAAAAAGTTTCATCTAGAAGCTTGATATTAGGAACATTGTGGGGTTTGGTAACTGACCAAGTCAAAATTAACGTTGTCAAATCGAAGGCGACTCCCCTGAACCTGAAGTCATGTTCTAATAGTAACTAATATTGTGTGTGTATATATATATATATATGTAAATGTATATGTACACATTCTACCTAAAAATCCACCATGACAATTTATCCTCCTTCATATGACAATAATTATAAAATCTTCAATCCCTGGAAATTAATACTCTAATCTTAACTCCAGCAATTATCTAATTTAATTTTGTCTATTTATTCTTCAATTTTCTCTAATTTTTTATTCAGATTCACATAAGTAATTTATACTTTGATTTGTGATGCTAAATGTCGAAAATATACGCATGTTTGTATATATATATATATATATATATATATATTATATTACATGTTAACCTACTCTTAAATTGATTTAGGGTTGTTGTACATACATTTATGATTCAAAAAAGGAGGTTAATCCTCCACACTTAGAAATTACCAAGAAAAAGGAGTTAGTGGTTGCCTCACTTAGATTTAACTATGATGGTGATGTTGATCAATTTGTCAATGCCATGGAATTCTGTCAGTTGAATTCCACAATTGATGATTCAAGTGTTAGTCTTAATCAAAGTAGGCAGCACTAACATTCTCCCATTGCTGAAAAAAAAAAAAAAACAATTTCTTAAAACTTTTAAAAAGATCATTACCAAAATAAATAAATAAATAAATAAATAAATAAGTATTCAGATTACTGTTGAGTGTTGACAATTTTTATGTCTTTGAGGAAAGAAAAAGACCGGAGTTTTTTATTAAAATAATATAAAATTTTTTTATTTATCGAAATAAGATATTTTTAGATTATTTATCAAAATAAGTTAATTTAAAGAAGTTAAATATAATATAAATTGTAAAATTTAGTTAAAAAATTATCCAATAAAATGATAATTTCTAGGTGAGAAACTTCTATTTTTTTTGAATTGTTGAAAAATTTTTTTTAAAAAAACTAATAATTATTAAAAAAGAGCAAAATCAAAAAATAATTATAAAGAATGAAACAATACTTACTAAAATTATTAATAAAAATTATAATCACTTTTTTACCCTTAATTTTATTTTTTTCTTTACTGTTGCTCTTCTCTACGTTCTTAATCGAACAAACCCTTCCCATATATATAAATATATAAATTAAAATAGTATTTACAAACAATAAAATATTAAAAATTATTTTTATTAATCTTGAGTT
>JBBYHL010000004.1:7216831-7234787 GCA_038381835.1 Adansonia madagascariensis
TTTTTATTAGTTTTTAAATATTAACTCAAGATTAATAAAAATAATTTTTAATATTTTATTATTTGTAAATACTATTTAAATATAAATAATTTATATAATTTTTATATATACAGAAAGAGTCAGTTTCATCAAGAACATAAAAAAGAATAACAACAAAGAAAAAAATAAAATTAGAGGTAAAATGGTAATTAAAATTTTTATTAATAATTTTAATAATTATTATTTTCTTTTTTATATAATTTTTTTGTTTTACTTTTTTTAATAATTATTAGTTTACTTTCTTCTTTTAAAATTCTTCTAAAATTTATATAAGTATATATATGTTGAGTTGGGAAATCGGCAAATTGAGTGCCAATTTTTCAATAGAAGTTATTTCTTACATCAATTATGTTGAGAAATCGTTTAATTAAATGACGATTTTTTATTTAGATGTTGAAAAATTATCATCTGATTTGGTGATTTTCTAACTAAATTTTATAATTTTTTTTCATGTTGAGAAAATAGCTTTTCAAATTTGGCCTATTTCAGTAAATAACCTAAAAACGATCAATTTCGATAAATAAAAATTTTTTTATATTATTTTAATAAAAAAGCCAAAGATGACTATATATACTATTTACTTGTTAGGAACAAGTAAAGTTTCCAGGGAGCCAAACAATAACGTGTATATGAGAAAATAACCAAAAAAAAAAAAAAATTACAAACTAACATACAATGAAAGAAAACTTTAATACGGTCCTTTAAATTTAAGTGTGAATAGGATGTGAGATTTAAATAAAAATTAGTATTTAAATTGTATTTTTTTATATAAAAATAAAAGTAATATAAATTTGGATCAAACATACATAAAAAAAATTATTTATTTAAAAATTTTAATTTTTACCTTATTATTAAAATGAGATTTTCTTTTTATTTTACAAAAAGAGATCACTGAGTATAAATATAAAAATCGTAAATGATAGGATTGAATTCTAAATTTATTATATATTATTTTTTAAATAAAATTACATCGAATGGAAACCATTTTAATATCATCGCATGAAAAATGAGCTCTTAGTCAACATATACGCCATTTAAAACAAACAAAAACTCCACCGCTTACACTTCCACTCGCATTACTAAAAGATTATAAAACCTACAAATCAGATCCCTCCAAGTCTCCTAAAGTGCCTTCCCTTCAACTAATCATTCTATCATTTTCCTTTCCCAACCTGTAGCCATGGTGGAAAGGGACCAGGTAAGGCCTTTAGCGCCGGCAGCAGACCTTCCAAGCAGTGACGATGGAGAGGCTGCTTTGCAACTGAAAATTGCTAGACGCAAGAAATTCATCAAATTTTGCGGTTGCATTGCTGCTCTAATCATCATCCAAGCCGTGGTGATCATAATTTTAGTTTTCACACTGTTTCGAGTCAAGGATCCGATCATCAAACTGAATGGCGTCACGGTTACAAATATGGACCTTATCAACGGTACAACTCCTAGATCGGGGCCCAACATATCCTTGATAGCCGATGTTTCAGTCAAAAATCCCAACATAGCATCATTCAGGTATAGGAACACCACCACAACTCTTTACTACTATGGCACCCTAGTTGGGGATGCCCGAGGACCTGCCGGCAGGGCAAAGGCCCGTCGGACCATGCGGATGAATATTACTGTTGATATTATAATGAATCGGTTTTTGGCCAGTCCAAATTTGGTTTCGGATTTCAGATCCGGGACGTTGACCATGAGCAGCTACTCAAGAATTGGAGGAAGGGTCAATATGCTAAACATTATAAAGAAGCATGTTACGGTAAAAATGAATTGCTCCATGACAGTTAACATCTCCAGCCAGGCAATTCAAGAACAGCATTGCAAGCGAAAGGTTGATCTCTAGGCTTTAGGCTTTAAAGCTTAAGCTATGTTTACCTCTTGCCTTGCCGTCTAGTGTATGTGTGTGTGTGTGTGTGTGTGTATATATATATAACATTACATTATGTTATCTATATATATATAACATTACATGATAGATAACATATTGGAGTTTTCGTTTAATTTTGCTTTATTACAATCAATATTTGGTTTGATAAAAAATTGATGAATTCGACATCAAATGCACGTTTTTAGCTGAAAGCAGGCATAACAGAGCAGCATATATAGGACTGCAATAGCGATGGTTACTTTGTCCAGTTATGATGATTAATTATCCTCCTAAAGATGGCCCCGTCAATTGTGTGTTAGTTTTCCCGGAAAATAAACGAAATCCAAGCGGAGGACCGCCATGGTACCTCATCCAAATGCCTTTAATTTTAACCAACTTGTTCAAGCAAAAAATAAAAAAAGAAATGGTTGGATTTGTATCTTCAACAACTGTCTTTCAATCACTTTTTTGTTTCATTGATTTCTTGAATAATTGAATTGCTATTAATAATCTGCCCTAGCCTTAGGGCAGAGCGCATTGAGATGACCAGGGGGAGCCGGGGAGGAGACTTTTTTTTTTTCTTTTCTTTTTTACTTCAAGGAAATGTGATACATCTCTTAGGTAAAAACATAGTGCAAGCATCTTTAACAATGAACTTGCTTATTGTATCTATTTTCTGGCCCAAGGTTGCCATCATGGGTTCAATAGATAATCTGCATCCGATGGTGGGAAACTGCCAAATACTCGATGAAATTACAAAGATGATTTTCATTGACCAAACGTCAAAACACGAGGGGAAAAAAAACTATAGAATTTCCTAGATTCATGTGAACTTCAATAATAATGACAATAAAGTGTTTGGGACTGTAAGAAAAGTGGGAGCAAGTTCTTTGCTTTAACCCTTTAAAGACCGTGGCTTAAAAAGGAACAAGAATCAGACTGCAATCTTGCTGTAGTCCGGCTCCATAATTTTGTTAATTTGTTGTGCTTTTTTCATATAATCAAACCCAATTTTGAGAGGAGTAAAGCAAAAATAAATTGACAAACTTTGCCCCCCCCTCCCCCCAAAAAAAAAGAAAAAGAAAAAAGTGCCAATAAACACTGACTATTGCATCACCATTATTCAATGTAACATTAAACACCAGACAGCTTGTTTAAGTGGAGCCTCTGTTTTTGAGGTCTTAGCTATTATAACTTTAAGGCTAATAGTTTGAGTACCAGATGTTGCTGCCATGCAAATGGCAATAACTCCGATCTATATCGTTACACCACACTTTAAAAAAAAATTGTTAACAGTGAGTACTAGAATATTTATAAAAATATATAGTTAATATATATTTGAAATATTTTAAATACAAAAACTTTTTTGAATGATAATAAAATAATTTTTAATCTATTTTATAGATATCTATTAACCAAGAAAAAAAAAGCAAATTATTCATTTATTTGCTGTTCCCAATTTGTGGTAGATAACTTGTGTAAAAGAAAAACCTTGCTAATGTTGGCATGTCATCTACATATATTTGAGGCAGGGAGATATGAAGAACTTTTCACCTTATATTTTATTCTTATAAATAAATAATCTTTCTACTAAAAAATCATGATAGAGTTAGAGTGTGCAAAATGCAGAAGAAAAAGGTGTTAGTTTCCCACTAAAAAGTAAAAGAATATTGTAGAAAAAGCATGTAAAACAAAGTATGCCAATATAGTATGGAGTTGACTAAAGAAGGCTTAGATCATGGAATTGAGAGAAAAACCCTTCTCCACTAATATTGCCTTAGCAGCTGGAAGTTTGCATCATGAAACAACAAAACCGAGCATCTTTCAGAGTTGGGACTTGGGACCAATTGGCAAGCTGAAAGTTGCAGCTTGCATTTCTATTCATTATTTATATATATATATAATTCACATATTAATTATAAAAAAATCATATTTAAAAATTATAAATTGAAAAGTAATTAAAAAGTGTAGGAATCAAGAAAATTTCGTTGCTTTGAACTTTTTTTTCTTATGGGGTTCATGTTATATCACGTTTTAGAAGAAAATATACGTCTCACGTCAAAAAATGGTTAAAGTATAAGATTTTTTTTATAAAATAAATTAAAATAAAAATATATTTTAATATTTTTAAAAGTAAAAAAGAACCTAATTTCAAGATGAAGAAGTACATCCCATGCAAAAACATAAGACAAAAGGAAAACTCCACATTGTTTGACACAAAAGGAGGTTGAAATGTGAAAGCAAAGCAATTGTCGCAATAAATGGCAGCCCGCTGTTTCTAAATTGAGTATTAAATGTAGCCGCAGCTGCCCACATTTTCTTCCCTCTCATCATCTTTCCTGTCCCTTCGACAAATGGATCCTCCCATTCCCCTCAAATGTCCATCCCTCTCCATTCTTCTCCTAACTATCTCACCAACTTAAGCCTCGGCTATTCCATCGCTGTCGCCGTCGGTTTCCTCGTCCTTCTCTCCACTATCCTCCTCGCTTCCTACATCTGCTTCCGCTCTTCCTCTTCCCCTCGCGCCTTCTCTCCCAATCCCATAACTACTATCGCCGCAGCCTCAAACTCCGATGGAATCATCCTTCCCAGAATTATTTTCATTGCTGAAGATGAAGACAGTGAAAGCGTCGTCAACGGGATTGACCAGGCCGTTATAAATTCTTACCCAAAGTTCCAGTTTCGTAAAGAGGCGGCTGCTGTGGGTTCTAGCGACGTCAACACGACATGTTCGATTTGTTTGTGTGAGTATAGGGATTTGGAGATGTTAAGGATGATGCCTGAGTGTAGGCATTATTTCCATGTGTTTTGCATTGATGCTTGGTTGAAACTCAACGGGTCTTGTCCCATTTGCCGGAACTCGCCACTTCCAACTCCACTTTCCACGCCGTTGTCGGAAGTCGTGGCTTTATCTCAGTACGCTGCGGATCGAAGGAGGAGTAGGTAATTTTGGGGGGGGTCTTTTTTCTTCATTTTTTTTCTAACTTGGTTTTGATGGATTTTTTTCTCTCTTTTTTGGGGTCTGTTTTGTATTGTTTTTATGAAGAATTTGTTTTTTTTTTTGGGGGGGGGGGGAGTCTTTAGGTAGAATTAGAAAGATGGAACTTGGGTTCTGGACTATTTTTGCTCACTGGATTATGATTTTGGTTGTTTTGAGGGGGAAAAAAGGAGCATTAGCATATTAGATGCTTTGTTTCTGAGCACGAATTAGGTGATAAAATAAGTGATTCACGTCAACTGCGAGTAATATTTGGTCATGTAATTTGTTTCATAAATTGTAACTTATTTATGAAATGCGTAATTTGTACAATTGTTGTGTTTTGTTGTTTGCTTTCTGAGACATTGACTGCCGTATATTCAGTTCCCCCGTCTAGTTTTTTTTTTTCGAGTTCTTATCAAACAGTTTACAAGAATTACTGGATTGAAAATAATTAGTAGTTCATTTTCCCAGTTATTACTCGCTACACTGTTCTATTTCGTACTCTTTGTTTCTTCATTTCCATGTATTCTACTACTCATCAAGGTTTCAGCTTCTGTTGCTTTGCAGAACTCTCTTTCTGTCTTGATAATGGTGGTTTAACTGTAAGTCTCCACATTATATTTATATAATTTTTATATATTATAATTATACATTTTTAATATATTAATAATTTATATTATATATTTTTATATCGTAATTTAATTATTCTCTTACGTTTTTTTCATTAAATGTTGATCCCGTCCCCTCCCATAAATCCTAATCGAAGGGCCACACTGGTGCTGACTGACAAATGATAAATGACCTCTCAACCATGTTGCCAATTTCGTTTTTGATTGCCTGCCTGCCTAATGTTAGAAAATAAGAATAATGTAAACGTATTCTAAGCATCATTTAAAATACACAACAACAACAACAACAACAATAATAATAGGGTTCAATTAACTGATTTTTATAAATAGTGATAAAAATTATTTAATTTATTATTTTAAAAAGGTTTTGCGTTTAATATACTATTTTTATTAAATTCAAAAAAAATAAATTCATTAATTGTAATTTTTATTAAATATTATTTTAATTAATTATCATTAGATATCTATCAAAATTTTTTATAATAAATGAATTTTATTAACTACGTTTTTAGACCATTTTTAAGGTTAATTAATATATTATTTATAGTAATAATATTATATTAAATGCAAAGGTTAACAATTTTTTTAATTTTTAATATATTAGGTGAAAACATTATAATATATAATAATTTTAAAGCATGTTTTTAAAAAATTCGTAATAAATTTAAGAAATATATTACCTCATAAATGTTGCTTTTATAGATAATAAATTGACTATAAATCTCATAAAAATAATTATGCTATTTTTTTTAAAAAAGAAATTTTTATTGAAAAAAATAGAAAATAAAATTTAAAAAGTGGCAAAGCAAGCAAAATATAACCCTTCTTCATGTTAAGCTACCATGGAGGCCACTGATAGTAACCGGAAGCGACCACTGAAAAGCGATAGCCGTCCCCTGCCAAATCATCTCCCCATTATATGATCGCCACGTGTCCTATTTCGGTGGACTTTCAAGTTTCCGACCTCTTCTATTATTTTTTTAATTTATTATTATTTATAAATTTAATTTTAATAATTTATAAATAAATTTTATAAATGTAGATGACGTTACTAAATATATTAAAAAATAAATAAAATAATAGTAAATGAGGGCCCAATCTGTTTCCTTCGTACCCAATTAGAATCAGAAAGAAATATTCCAATTTCTAGACTCGACCCCACTCCATACCTTAGCTCCGTCAAAATCTAACGCCGTCAACTCCTTTTTTTTTATTTTTTATTTATTTCAGAACCATTAGGTGCGGCTCCAAACCGCAGTGGGCCGAGATGTATCCCTATTGTAAAACCTTATTGTTTACTTACACTTGCATTCACAGTCACTTCTATACCTTTTCCGACACCTTAAGAATCGGAGACGAAGAAGCCCTTTTTTTAGGGTATTGGGTTGGATTATTTTCTTTTTATCAATGGCGGAGGAATCCGAGAGTAAGCAATCGGTGGTGGAGTCGGTGATGGAGAAAATTCAAGGCCATGATTCATCGTCGTCTTCGGATTCGGATTCGGATTCAGATCATGACAAGCCAGCTTCCCCTTACTCCGTTAAATCTAAGATTTATCGGTTATTTGGAAGAGAGAGACCCGTTCACAATGTTCTTGGTGGTGGAAAACGTACGAACTGCCTAACTCTCATTTCGCTCTTTGTCCCCCCCTCTCAAGTATCGTTAATGACATCAGGATTTTATATTTTATTATATATATATATTTTAATTTTTTTAGGGATTTGATGGACTGTTTGTAAAGGATATAATGCAGTTACTTTTACAAATGCTTAAAAAAGATTAGGATGATGGAAGATTAATGAATCTGTATTTTTATTTATGCTTTATGATCTGTTTGATAGTTAAGTAAATGCATGTCTTGAGTCCCATTTTGGGTTTTATTTGAGACTTCAAATTTAGGGTCTTTAGCAGTTGCCTTTTCTTGTTTGCATAACGTTTTTGAATTTGGCGATTTAAAAGTAATGATGTTCACATCTAAACACATTAGTCTAGAGGCCTTTGGAAAGAAGAAAAAAAATCTTGTTCTTTTCAGGCTGTAGATTTTTGAGTTTTGTTTGTGTTAGATGCTAATGTTGTCTCTTTCCATTTTGATTTCGTTGGTAATATTTTGTTTCAGCTGCTGATGTGTTCTTGTGGAGGAACAGGAAGATTTCAGCGGGTGTGCTTAGTGGAGCAACTGCAATTTGGGTCCTTTTTGAATTAATTGAATACCACCTACTTACTTTAGTTTGTTACATTTTGATACTCTCTATTGCTCTAATGTTCATATGGTCCAATGCCCATACCTTCATCCACAAGTAAGTTTTACAGTCTTTGAAGGAATTTTAATTGATCTGGTTATTAAGATGCTGCATGCTTTCTTACAGACCATACCCTGACTTTTTTTCCCCTCTTATATAGGACTCCACCTCGCATCCCAGAAGTATATTTGCCAGAGGAGCCATTCCTCCAAGTTGCTTCTGCTCTGACAATGGAACTTAACCAAGCATTGAAACTATTTGGGGATATTGCCTCTGGAAGAAATCTGAAGAAGTTTCTCCTGGTGTGTTTGTTTTTATATCTATGGTGATATTGTGGATTGTTTCATCTTTAGTTGGGACTGATTTGGGGAATCACTTTTATTTTCATTACTTAAAAGAATGCCATCCTCGTTTTGGATTTCAGGTTATAGCTGCTTTCTGGATCCTCTCAATTTTGGGGAGTTGGTGCAACTTCTTGACCTTGTTCTATATATGTAATAACATTGCTCACTAGTATTCAGTGCTAAGTTTATTTCCTTTTATGATATCATGCTAAATTTTTTTTTTAATGAAAATCAGCTTTTGTATTGCTGCATACGGTGCCGGTTTTGTATGAGAAATATGAGGACAAGGTTGACCCATTTGCAGAGAAGGCGATGATTGAGATAAAAAAGCAATACGCAGTTTTAGATGCCAAGGTTCTGAGTAAAATTCCGAAAGGTCCTTCGAAGACCAAGAAGGTTTAAAAGGCTCAGGTGTTTACCCTGCAGCAACATTTGGGTAAGTTTTGGTGGGTTTCCAGGGTGTGGTTGTGTTCTCTATTCAAATTAAACTACAGTCCTTTCTTCCTAAACTGTTCAAAAATGTTCTGATTTGCAATTCAGAATATCAACATTAAGATCAATCAGCTCTTAGCAGTAGGCCAAGCTTTCAACATGGCACCATAGGGTGATGATTTCATTATATAAACTTTGTTTCTTTTGGACGGCAATCAGCTTTTTAAATATGGTTGGCACCTGATTCCGTGCTGTTATAGCGTGTGTTATTTCCTGATTAGTATTATTTTTGGGATGTTTTTGTGTTCCCTAATGGCTAGTCAGTTCTTTATGCTTTCATCTATTCAAAGAGCAAAAAGATAAACCGGGAAGTCCTTGGAAATGGAGGTAATTTTAGACCAAATTGAATGTTTGAGAATGATTCATAGTGTTGTTAAAAACTAAGTGTTCTTGTTGCTTAAACTTTTGAGTAGTAATATTCAAGGGGTCTAAATGTTTTAAAAATGGGCCAATTCAATAATTTCTTTAAAATAAATTCGAACACTGGTTTAATATTAAAAAAATATTAAATATGGTTAATTTAAACGTGAAATATGACAAAAATAAAATATAGAATTATTGTCACCCATGTCCATTTTCAAATACGTTGGGCTTATAATAAAAATTCAAACACTGAAAAATGGAAGGATTTCTTCTCATTTCGAGTTTTGAAAGAATTGATCGAAGTGAATTTTCATCATGGCTACAACGTCGACAAAAGAAACTATATACCTTTGAAAATAATTACATAATCCAAGAAAATCTTTTCAGTTTTTTGGTAACAGCCTTGATAAACGAGTGCTACTCTCTGATGACGTGAGGGGAACCGTTGAGAATTCGGAATCAGAAAGTTCAAGCTGCCGTACGGTGCTTGCGTTCTGGGTTGGAGAGAAACCAGAACCGGCAGTTGTTTGCTCAGACGTAGATGAAACAGGACCTCCAGCAACCGGGCTTCTTCCCTGAGGGTCTTCCCTGGATCTACTAGCATCTTCAGCCGATTCCCTCTTTTCTCTTTCTTCAGTTTCCTTGAGCAGAAAATCAACCCACAGATCTGCAATTGACTGAGAAGAAAAAAGATAGTTGAGGCTTGGATTTTCAAGCGTATTGATACTAAGCAAAGGTACAATGAGAAAAGGAAACCCTATAAGAAATACCCAAGGAAAAAAAAACAGAAGGCGGTGGAGCTACATCGATGGTGGCAGTTGATCAAGTCAAGGCTGAGGTATATTTATGATTTTGAACATCCACATTTTTCATTCAATTGGGTTGAGTCAGCTTTTACCCTATCTAGTTCTCACCCAAGTTCTAGATTTTGGTAGGCTTAAAGAGATAAGAGACTGTCTAATCGCATGCTCAGTTGCAAAATTTTCTAAGAAAAAGTAAATGCTAGATGAAGTAATCTGGTAACCAATGTGAACATTAAGGTGACCAAGGAACATAAGATAACCTCCCAAGAGTTGCAATCATGAATGTTAAGATGGGAGAGAAAGCTGGGGAAATTGGGGAATTTTTTTTTTTTTTTACAAGGCAGGTTGCCAGAACCAACAAACATGCCAATTTCAAACACCAAGATTTAATTTATAATTATGGGTAACCTTTGAATACTACGTCAGTTGCGTGTCATGGATGGTGAAAATTGCAATGGGCTTCGAAGCTTACTGGTTTGACACATTAGGCCCTAATGCTATTCTATTCATCTTGCAGCGTGGCTGATGTAATACATGCAGAGAGAAACAAAATTTCATCCACTTCTTAGCAAAAAGATTGAAACAGCTAAATAAGAAAAATTATTTGTGCACAGAAATCAATCAGTTCTAACACAGAGCCAGAAAAAAAAAAAAAAAAAAAAAAAACCTGGTTATCAGAGGCCATATTTGCATGTACTTCAACCGAACTTCCGCCCAAGATGCCACCAACCAAACGACCAGGTAGACCCAAAACACCCCGAACAACACCTTTGCCAGCGCCTTGTTGAGCAACACCTATCCTCTGCTTGTCTTCATCAGAGAAACCCAGCATCCGAACCATAAGATCCAAAACCTAGAATTCATATAATGTTTGTAAGTGCAGGAGAGGGCATCTATTTTAACACAGAAGAAATTATTTTTCCAGAACCAGAACCCGAGATATCCTACCGTGCCACAGCCTTTGATTATCAAATGTTAGTACACAAAAGGAATGAGTAGAGAAAACTCATTTTCTAGTTTTTTTTTTTTTTTTTTTCTTTACATAATTACTTGAACCGTTATACCTCTTTGCTGTGGTTTCTTTGGAAGTAGGTCACAAGAAGTTTGATCACAATACGCCTGCAAAAAGATCAGTGGCAATATTAGCATTCTAATTGTTCAGAGAACATAAAAACAAAATGAATCACAGCAGTTTCAAACTCAAAAAAAAAAAAAAAAAAAAGATTGTATTCAAATAATCCAATAACGCAAAAAATGTATAAGAAGATAATATAATGAAGCAACAATATTCTAGAGTGATAGAAGTTGGTATCAGTTAACAGCTATGATTATCGTAAAGCTGGTTTTGAAGACCAACTATTGCATAAACGACACATCTCAATTCTTTCACCCCAACGTTAATGGCCAAAGAAGTTTTGCATAGAGTTCGTTGAAGGCTTATTTTTCTTTGAAGGTAGATTGCGAGTTTCTTGATAAAGAAGTTCTTTTAAATGGCATAAAATGCTATTCAATTGAATGCAGATGATGCACCTATTATCAAAAGGGGGTTTTACCGGTCTATCGAGAGAAAAGAAAGCTTCCATTCCAAAAGTCAAAGAAAAGGAAACTGATAGCAGATATTGATATATATATATACATCCAGTTCTAACAGGTAGACAGTTCCTCATAGTACAGTAATCGGATTCAACATTTAAACAGGCTAACCTGTCAACGAGATAATCAGAGTCCATAGACAGTCTGTTAAGCCTTGTCATGCTCTGCTCGAGAGCACGCCTTAGTTTTCCATTATCTTCCTCGAGCTTGTTTACTCTGGTTTTCCCTTCCGCTAGCATTCTTTCAGTTTGCGAAAGCTTCACCAGAATTTCTTCCTTTTCCCTTTTTGAGGATTCTGCACGTTCATCTGCATCCTGGAGAATGCATAGATGATCAGAAAGAAAAATTAGGAAAAAGCTCTTTGACCTCGAGACCAATGATTTTCCACAGTTGAACTCAGGAATGAAATAGCAAGGTAACTAAACAGAAAATATCTGAAATAGAATAAAACTCATAAGTCTCATTTTTGACTGAATCCATTAATGTAGAGAAGCAATTAGCAAGGGGAAGGAGGGAGTACAATACTTTCAGAAGACCAAAAAGTCTAGCTGATTCTTCTCTTGCCAGAGCCAAATCTCGCTCCAAATGTTCCTATAACAGAATAATATAAACATTAAAAACTAAGTTCTATTTCACCCACCGCTTTTGAGAAAGTTTGTACATATACAATACCAAAAGATTTACTTACCTTAGCTTCAATTTCTGCAAAGTATTGACCAAGTGCAGTTTGAAGATTTAGTAGCTCAACATTTTTTGCATCTATTGTTCTTATACAGTCTGCAAGTTTCTTATTCAGATCATCAATGATTTCCTTTGACTTCTGAATTTCATAGTTGTTCATTAGTTTAACTTCCTCCTGATTTGCCATTGCCAGCTTCAGGGCTTTCTCCAAATGTGCAATTTGCGCTCCTTGATATTCATTGCTCTCACGAAGTTCTTCTATAATTTTGCTATCTTCATCCATTTTTTCTGATTCTTCAGATTCCTAGAAAACATTGCAGCAACAAAAACCATCCTGAGTTTTGAGTTTTTGACTGCACCTACTTAAAACATACAGCATATAGGAGCCTCGTAGAATCTAGCACATTAATTAGAAAGTTGAAGTTGATACTAAAGAAAGCTTACAATTAGACAACCACAAAAGTATTGTTATTTCTCAGAGTGGCGTGTAGCCAACATCCTCATCCACGCAAAACTATTACAAAATATAACATCAATATAGAAGCTATAAAATCGAGACTAGAATCTTTAACATAGAAAATCAGATCTCAGAATTCTTCTTTTCTCTTTTCTATTTTTCCCCCAACTGAAGAGGGTGAGTGAATGAAGTATGTAACAAGGTACAGCAATATTTTTCGTAATATTTATGAATAAAAGCCAGACAAATATCAAAGAGTCTACAAATGATTATAATATCAAGCGGTCACGAGAAACCAATAAATCAAATTGAGTAACATATGCTCTATGCTAAACACTTTGGCAAAGGCCATTATAAGTGAAACTTGAAGATGTATAAGGTTAAATTTTCACCAAAAACTCCATGAAAGTTCAGGGACCTGCAACCTTTTCTAACAAATGCTGCTTAAGACGAGTCAATTCTCGCAAAGCCTTATCCCTTTCACAGCATGTTTCTTTCAGATCTTTTTCCAATTTCTGCAGTGATAGTTCCATTTCTTTCTTTTCAGCAAAACTCCGTGATGAATCCACCATCTGGTATACATTTAAAAAAATTTTGATAAAATAAAACACCCGCAAATTTAAAGTTACTTGAAAGAAAATATAATTTTCTCCAGGACATACTCTCACACGAAATAACAACAATAACCAATTTCTACAAGGGTCAAAGTTTGCCAACGCAACACGTGAGTGCATGCCCACCAAAAACAACCAAAAAAGAAAAGAACCTACACAGCATATAGCCCCTGCATATCAGATTGGATATTACCAGAGTCTCTGAAGGACTGGGATCAATCTTCTCAGTTAAAGGTTTCCTTCTACTTTCAACAGCAGCCATCAATTCATTCTTCTCCATCTATGAGAGGATGTAAATGGAAGTAAATAAAGGATATTAATATAAAAGGGCAATATATATGATTCACTTCCCTAAATGGCAACAAATTTAACAAGGCAAGCAAGTATCAACCTTCAGATGAGTGTTTTCCTTCTCCAACGTGGCAATTAACCTTTTCATATTCTCCAGTGTATCATCTTGACTTTCGTCCTCCTGTCTATTCAACTCCACTTGCAAACGTCTTATTTCTATTATTTTCTCATTCAATTCATTGCGTATTTTGCTCAAATCTGTGAAGCACTGTCAATGCTTAATAGATAAGAGCTTACGCACGATTCTTTTAGCCATAAAACAAATGACAAACTAAAACTGGCCTTTTAACTAACATAGATCAAAATGATTTTCTACCTCCGAAATGCTACTCAAATGAAGAACACTATCACATGAAGTAGCAATCACTAACAAACTAATAAAATTAGTATACATACAATGAACAGCACGTAAAACATACATAAAAGCATACTTATTTCAAGGAACACTCTAATTGCCAGGATTGAGACCAAAAATACAGAAACAAAAGTACAGCAACATGATTATATTATTTGAAACATTCTAATGTGAAGCAATACAAAGCATGTAAAACTCGTCAATGATAATTAAGCATTAAATTTCAACATACATAAAAGTAAAAAATAGGGTTCTATAAAAGAAAGAGTTAAAGGTTATTTAAAACAGCCAAAATAACGATAAAATCTATCATATCCAGCAGACTCAGAATCTTACTTTATCCTTGTCTGATTTCAATAACTTAAGCTCTTCCTGAAGAGATTCATTCAGCTTGTGCTCCTCTGGAAATTTATAATAAAGAAGAATAAGGGAAGAAAAAAAATAAAAGATGACTTTTCCTTTGTTTGACAATGGGTGATATTGCAAGTATCATAATTGGGTCTTCAAGGTGTACAAACATACGTTGTAATCTTATCTGTACATTCACTAATTTATCACGCTCTTTTTCAAGTTCCATCTTCAACTGCTTTATTTGTAATTCATGACTAGCTTGAACTGCCTCGAGGGACCTATTTTTCTCTTCCAGCAAATCTGCAAGCTCCTAGAAGGCATTCATATATCTTTTTGTCAAGTTCATTTATTATCTAAACTTGTAGAAGTATGGAGGGAAAAGTTTTATATTGGAATACAATGGACAAAATCATTAGAAAGGGCATATCATCCCCTAAAAGGGGGGGGGGGAATAAAACAGCAGAAGGGTGCATCCACCAGGAGTAAACCAATTATGTCCAGACAGCCTAATAATGCCTCTTATTACAAAATAGAAAAATAAAAAATAAACAGTGCCATTACCTTTTCTTTTCCATCGTGCTTAGAGGTAAGACAATTGGACATTTGGTTTGCAGCATAATGATTTTTCACAAGACTTGTTGATTTAAGCTGTCGGTTTGGTGACTGATCACCATTTCCCTGAATAAATTTCCAAAGTGGATCAGCTAATAACCAAAGGTTTAACATAGACAGACATGCACGTTAAGGTAGCTTGCTACTTCTGACTTGGTGGCAGCACAATCATAATAAAGGAAAACTCAATATGACAACATATGCAGTGGGAATAGATGCATGTTTCAGTACAAGAGTAAGAAGAAAAATCAACAATTAAGTTTATGCTTGTCACTTAATTAAGCCATCAAACCATCCTAGTATCCTTGACAGCTCATTTCTTCATAGAGGATAAAAATCAGGACCACAAGGATATAAAAACTAAAAGATCAATTTCTCATTTTAAAACAAAGATCTCATCTCTATGTTCAAGTTTCTATGACATCTGCATCTTGGGAGTTTGCCAAAGGCATGAAAAGATTTAAAAAAAATGAAATACTTTTTTATATATATTTGCTTCTTGCAAGATAATTACAGCACAAATAACACAAGAAGCAGCACACTCAATGGCTCACACTATTTTAGCTTAAAGGAGAATTATGAAACTACAGATGACTTAGAATTAAGGAGCCTATTGCATGAAGTCCACAATTTCTCAATAAATCATTAAATCTCAGATAAAAACTCTAAATTAGACTCTTGTACCTTGAATGCGTTAATTCCATTACTTGATACTTTGGAACTTTCACTTCTAGCTGCACTCAGAGCTGTATTTGTTGCATTCAAGTTTTGTTTCAACGAGCTATTCTCTTGGTTCAGTCTGGAAATTTGCTCCTGGAAAACAGGATGTGGGGTGAGTAATGAGAAAGAAATTTAAGCCACTGAAAATGAAAAACCTAGAGCTAAGTAACAACAAGTAAAAAGTAAGAACAATAATATAGCAACGTATCTATCGGACGTAAAATCATGAAGAAGCAAAATTTTGATAATAGGATGCCTCGAAGATTAGCAAAACAGACAGCACATGACATGACTTCTAGAAGCAATCATGATAGAAAAAAATTGGGATACTAAATCTAAGCATGATATTGATGGAACAAATAAACTGCCCCTTCATAATCCTCTTCAACTAACACCCAGTACTTTGGGGTTTGGACAACCGAAAAAAATATATTTTTTGGCAGAACTCAGAAGGTTCAAATTAAGTGATGAGCAAGATATTTGCAATTAAAATGACTAATCTAATATCAACAAGAACAGTTTACTAATTTAGATGCCCATGCTGTAAATTTTATCATTGAGTTATCAAGAAAGCATTCACCAGCATCACATCTACACGTGAAGATTCTAAGAACCAATTCTTAAAAAGCCATGTCAGCTCCAGTCAGAATGAAATTATCCATGTTGTAAAGTACATAAGTAAAGCATTTGCAAAAGATGAAACAGGTAAAATAAAAAAAAACAATTAAATATGCATTAATAATTTCTCAAGATATATCACAAAGAAAAACTGCCATACTCACTTTTTTTTTTCTACATGGCTCCCACTAACCCAATCTTCCCTCCTGTGCCTCATATAGTACTAACTGATAAATTGATATTTCAATTCAATTTTGAAAAAAAAAATTATTATTTAAGCATTAAATACTATATCATAAGTCAAGTATTTGATAAATACAATTATAAAAAGTATAATGAAAGCAATATGCTGCATTACAATAAGTAATGCATTACGGATCCCAAATATGATGAATGAATATAACGATTTCAATTACTTGGATTATCAACACTATAAGATTTGAACTTCATACCAATCCCAAAAATTTACTACAATAACTACAACCAACCATCAGGTACCTCTTTTTCTTTTAACAAAGCAGCATAATTGACTGATAAAGCCTTAATTTCTGCCTCAGATTCCTGAAGCTTCTTAATTTCCGCTCTGTATCTTTCAATCTACAACAAAATTTAAAAAAAAAAATGAGACAGTTTAGTTATCCCGCATGAAGATTAGAATACCACAAATGCCACACCAACTCATATAGTAGCATCCGTAAGAGTATAAGACTAAACAATAAAAATCATGCTTACAATTGACTCTGTCAAAAAAGCAGCCCAGAATACTTGGACACCAAAAGAGGTGCATATGCAGCCCAAAAGTGGTTTAAGATTCAATCTTGAGCCACTAGCTCTTCAAATATTATAGGATAGACCAGAGTACAAACCTGAATCAGTTTTTCAAACTCAAATATGAAAATTACAATATTAAAAAGCATTTAACCCAGCTACTGGGGTTCTAGGCCCGCAATTCACTCACTTCCCAAACAGTTGAGTATCGGCTAATAAACTGTCATAATTTTTAGGAAAGAAAAAAAAAATTGTTCATAATTTTTAACGTACTGTACAACACGTTGAATCAAAGCAAAGCTCCATGAAATCAGGAACACTGAATACTAGTAACAAAATTCAAGCACGAAAATTCGATGCAATAATACCTCAGAATTGAATGGCGAATCAATTCCATTGCCGACCGGAGGAAGGGAAACAGGGTTTGAGTGGGCAAACCTATGAGAATTCCGTCTATCGAAGAAGGGCGAATGGTGTCCATTCCCCGAACCATAGATCTCGAGTTCTTCTTCGTCATCGTCGTGTACATCAAGCGCGACCTTATTCAAATTCTCTTTCAAGTTAGCAATCGAACTCCACATCTTCCAAGGATCCCGCAATCAATCAGTACAATTGAAAGATTACTTGTAATTATTCAAGAAAAGTTAAGAAGGTTTTGAAAATATCCGAGATTTTCTTTGATGAAATTAGGGCAGAAAAGAATGTTATAGGATAACTTGCCAAAGAAGATTGAATTTGATTAAGGATTTAGAATTTGCAATTGCGGGCAGATCTGATAAATAAGAACACTATTTTTTTCCCCCTTAAAACTTTATAAGTGTTATTGCCTCATGGCTTCGTTTTCCAAATGGTACTAGTTACATGACATCAGTTAAGTCTGGCGGATTATGAAGCGGGTCCCGACCCTTTGGCTTGGCTGGCCGGCCTTGATTATAAATAAAAGTTCTTATGCTAAACCATAAAATACATTTGAAACAATTGTTAGAACATCCGCGTGAAACAACAAATTAAAAAAAAAACTAAATATATCGATTTATATTGTTTAATATTTTTAAATAATTTCATCAAACGAGATTCGTGAT
>JBBYHL010000004.1:7267321-7280153 GCA_038381835.1 Adansonia madagascariensis
ATATGTTCTTAAAACACTTTAGGGTTTTTATTCTTTTTTTTTTTTTCTGGGTTGCTAAATTCATGAAAGGTTGTTTTTTTTTTTTAGTGAAAAAGAACTCACCTTGTTTTGGATTAAATACTCAACACTCTAGTAAGAAATCTGGTTAAAAAATTGTTTCCTTTTTTATATCATTTTGATGTTGCTCTTTATAAATGCCGTTCTCCTTTTTAAGTAACAAATCAGTGATTCACATTTTTCTTTTTTTTCTGCTTTCTGTATATATATCCAATGATAATATATATTTTTTAATTTGTAAATGAATTTTTGATTAATTTTCTCTTGGTTGATATTATCTCCCTCTTGGAAATCAGTATTCTGGCATTATCCTGCTTATGGACAACATTGGTTTAATATGTTGGCTGATTTGTTCCCTTAATCTTTTGTATCTTCTTCGAAGTATGTATCTTAGCTTTCATACAGATGATTAAATGGCCTTAATTTTTTATGTTTTTCCCACTAATCTAAGGTTTATTGGTTGTCTGAACTTCATGCCAAATCCTTAATAGGCATGCATGAAATCCCAGAGTTCTAAAAATATGTTTTCTTATTGGATTGTTGTTTTCTCCTTTCTCAAGCTTCGAGTTATGGGTGTTTACATGTTTTGATAATTGTCAACATAAGACACTTATGCTGGCATTTTCTACCCAATTGTTGGTAATTAGTTTTCAGCTGTTGTTTGAGAAAGCCCACTGTGGGTGGAAGATCAAATTAGTTTTTTGTTTTTTAAGAAATATGTCACACTTTAATCCAATTTTTTCATCCTTTCATCTTTAAAATTTTGTCCTGATAATCAGAGGGGTTTGAATGTGTATTTATCACATGATAGGCAGATTAATTATTGCAATGTGCTTTCAGTACTTTCTGATTTGTTGCAGTTTATGTTAGGTCCTTTGACTTGTTGTATTTGGAAAGGCCTAGTTTTTTTTTTTTCTTCATGATATATTGCTTTATGAGGTGGTAGATTCCTATCTTATAACTTCTTATTTTTTCCTGTGTGGCTTGACTATGTGAAGAAATTAATTCCTGTTTTTGTTAAATTCTCAGGAATTTTCTTTTGCTCTTCTTAATCATGGATGGAGAGACTTCATGGATCAGCCACTCCTCTGATGACTTGACAAAAGCAACTGGCGACTTTGATTCGTTTTTGGAACTTAGTGAAGAAGGTAACAAAGAAACGACTGCGGTTCCTGTGGACTTAATCCTACCTGATGACTTGTTGGAACGAATCCTGGCTTATCTCCCCATTGCTAGCATTTTCAGAGCTGGTTCTGTGTGTAGAAGATGGCATGAGATTGTCAGTTCCAAAAGGTTCCTATGGAACTTTTCACATGTTCTATCACAAAAGCCTTGGTATTTTATGTTTACAAGTTCTGATGAACCTGTTGGTTATGCCTATGACCCGATCCTTCGAAAGTGGTACAGCTTTGAACTGCCTTGCATTCAGACTCCTAACTGGTTCATTGCTTCATCGTGTGGCTTGGTTTGTTTCATGGACAACGACAGTCGAAGCGAGTTGCATATCTGTAATCCAGTCACCAAATGTTTCAAGAAGCTTGAGGATCCCTCTGGTCTGAAATTCTCCGATTATAGCGCACTGTCCATCTCAGTGAACAGGAAATCACACAATTATACAATATCCATTGTGAAGTCTAAACAAGTTCCCGGAAATTTTTTCCAATGGGACCTTTCAATTAGTATTTATCATTCAGAAACAATGATGTGGACAACCTCCTTGACTGAGGTTTTGACAGGATGGAGGGGTGGAGATGAAAGTGTAATTTGTGATGGAGTTTTATACTTTCTGATTTACTCAACTGGGGGTGGCACTCCAGAAAATCGGCATGGTCTAGTTACATATAATCTCTCTACCCGATCATCGCCATTGATAAGGAGTTTTATTCCAGTACCTGGCCCTCTTACTTGCGGCCGTCTGATGAACCTAAAGGAAAAGCTGGTAATGGTGGGAGGTATTGGGAAGCAAGATCGGCCTGATATAATTAAGGGCATTGGTATCTGGGTTCTTGATGGGAGGAATTGGGTAGAGGTTGCTCGCATGCCTCACAAGTTTTTCCAAGGATTTGGTGAGTTGGATGATGTTTTTGCTAGTAGTGGTACCGATAGTCTCATATACATCCAGAGCTATGGTGGTCCGGCTCTTCTTGTTTTTGACATGAACCAGAAACTATGGAAATGGTCAATGAAGTGTCCGGTATCAAAGAAATTCCCTCTTCAGCTTTTCACTGGTTTTTGCTTCGAACCAAGACTTGAAATTGCTCCTTAATTTATTTCAGATTGGATTTGAGCGTGTCATTGATCGATTCATCCAAAATTCCCACCATTCCCTTTTTCTTTGTCTTTTATTTTCAATTATTATGATGATATTTCTGTTTCACAAAAAAGTTCACACAGAATGTACCAGCAAGTAAAGCTGCTTGTTTATGAAAATGGAAAATATTTGTTAATTCATTTGCATTGGCATATATGTACTGCATACGTAAATAAAAGTTTAAAATTTTCGTAATTGCAAGAGTATTTAAGCTTTCTTCTTGCCTTGGCACCAATGTCATTGTCAAGTGTTAACTTTAAATTTCTCATGGACTTTTTTAAAGTTTTGTAGCTGAAGCGCTTTTAATACAGACAAGCTACCACTAAATGAGTAAAGGCCTCACTGAGCTATATGTAGGTTGCATCTTTTCATTCCAAGCTTGTCTCTGGCAGTGTCCAGCGGCATGCCTTGTAGGGCACTTTGATTATCAATCTCATCCTCCGAGGAAAACTTTGTTACTTGTTTTGGGTATATTTTGCTTTTGCCATATCCCCAAATCTTATAATCTTGAGATTGATAACTTTGTCTGGTCTCAGACAGGCACTTTCCTTTCATCTTTGAAGTCAGGAGTCATAACCGAGGGATAGGTTCCCATGCCAGTGACTGAAATGGGTTCATAAATTTTCTCCTTATTGTCCTCCCACGTCAAATTAGGTTGTCCATGTCCATGTCCATGATAGGATTGTTGGTTAGGTCTGGGGTTCAAGACATTGGACTACAACTTTTTGTTAAGCTGGGGAAATGCCATTTATTTTGTCCAGCATGAATTTTACAGAAAACATACTCTCCCTTTTACCTGTCTTTGTCATCAGTGTTTAAGAAACCATTGGCAAAAGTGCCATTTTATTAAATCTGCTTCATTGATTCCTACACATTTACTAAATGATAGAGGTTTATGGACTTGGCCTGAAGCAAATCTGGCTATTGCACATTCAGACATTCTATTGTGGATTATTATTGCAAACGGATGATTTTGCAGTATTCCTTAAAACATACAAAAAGGAATTTTCTTCTTATTTTGTTGTCTAGCATATTGAATAATTCCCATCATTTATCTTTTAAAAAAAATGATCTTAGAAAACAAGAAATGTTAAAAAAAAAAAAAAAAAGTCTTAAAATTGGAACACCATCTCCCGAGTTTAGGCGTCCAGAAAAGACGTAGGCTGTGGCTGTGCTGTCGGGTGCGGAAAGAGAGTGAATCACGCAAACATGGATTTTGCTTAACCATAATAGATGGTTTAACAACATAACAGTCCTTAAAGTGCCCCGGTGCCCAGCCAGCCAGATTCACGAAACCCTGAATAATATTAGTTAACAGTTTAACATCCATGATCCTTCCAACACCCAGACCCAGCCATGCCCGCTGAAGTGATCAAACATTTGTAGCTGACCGCTTTCCTTTGCCTTGATAGAGTTGAAGTGGAAAATTGGAGGCCCAAAGGAGGGTGGTCCAAATGGAAAGAGAAGAAAACTGGGTCAGGTGATATCGCTACTTGTTCTTCAAAAACCAAACCAAATATAATAACTACCAGGTCCAACAGGAAATTTTCCTTAAATGTGAGAGCTGGTACTGACTACTTGGTTAGTTGTCAGAGGACCCATCCATCCACCCACATCCAATCTGGCCACTAAAAACTGGGTTGGTTGGCTTTTCCTCTCGAGTCTCGACCGGCCAATCATCCCCTTGCACCCTTCGATATGCTGAAAGGGTTGGTTTGATGATGGGATTGGAAAACTAAAATTTGTTTAAAATGTATAAATATTCTTAAACTGGAATTGTTGCCTGTATATATTAAATGCAAAAAACTATAATTCGATGGATATAATTGTTGAGTTTGGAGCTGACTCTGTTTACAAAGTAGGTTAATCTCTTGAACACTTGGGATGGGATCCTACTCACTGTTGAATCACTGTTTGGATATTGGATTCATGAAAAACTTCTCGTCATAATTATTTTAGGAACAGAGTAAAATTTTTGATGAGCTTTTTGTCTCTTGCAGGTTTGTGTCTTGGATGGAGGAAGCGAATTGAGCAGGCTTACGAGTCATTGAAGTTCGATCGAAAGATGATTGCAGCTGTAAATCCCAAAGCATATTCTATTCTTCTCGCTTTCTTTAAGGATTATAACTGACATACATTCACGCAGAAAACTCTCTCCACCGAGCTGGCAAGCGGTCAGTTCTTGTTACAAGTTTGTACACATTGGGATAATATTGTTAGATGAGTTTACAGCCTTTGAAATCTTTACAGATTGAAGAGGACGAAGAAGTAATGGTGTCTTGCACTGAATTGTAGCATGCAAAGGACAAAGAAATAATGGTGACTTATGGAAGAAATCAATGACTAACTATGGGGAGAAATCTGCTCTGAGACTTACAGTTATCCCTTAGTTGCTTGAAAATAGAAAAAATTTCCAAATTAGAACTTCTAATGAGTTGCTTCTATACCATTATGTTAGCTGATATGAGAAAGGGATGATTGATATTAGGTTTAGCTTCTGATAAACAAAATTTTCAAATGTGCAATGAAATGGTATTCTAAAACATCCATTCGAATTTCGGGTATAAATTAAGTTTGGCAGGTATGCATTTGCTGTATTTAATAATGGTAAATGTCAGTACATAGCTTTCCTCCATGGTGAAAGAAACCACAGAGAACACATAAATTCTTTTCTTGACATTTGATGGATACGGTTTGAAAATGATTCCTCGAGTCTCTCTCCCAGCGAGAATGCACCCGCACTGACGCTTTGTTTCAGTGATTAAAACTGAAGCCTAGGCCCGCCCCCTGACCCAACAAACAACGCACGGATATTGACCTGAGAGACCAATTCTAGACTTCAGACTCTTCGGCCTATTTTAGGCCTCAAATATTCATCCATTGCGATTCGAGCATAACATCAATAAAAACCCATAGTAATCAAAGGCACTCGTAAACTATATCATATATATGATTACGAAAAACGGGAAAAAAAAAAACACTAACCAACAATTATTTTAGATGAACATTCATTCATATCATGTCATTTTGAGGTTATAAATGAGAAAAATTATATCATCAACTTAGTTTGGTGAGTGCAGAGTGAGGGTGCGAGAGGTGAGGATGTTTCATCATTTATATGTCGGGCATTAATTGTATTTTGGAATGTGGTAGAATTTATAGAGAGTAAATTGCATGAGCTTTTTGGGCCACATTTGCTTAAACATTAAAGATTGAACTACTTTTTTTTTAAGTGGTCCATCTCTTTTCTTATCATATTCTTCGTTTGGTGCTCTTGATTCCACAAAGTTTAATTATGCTCTTCTCTCCTCTTCTCTTTTGTCTGCCTTCAATTTGTTGCTGATTGGTAAAAACGAAATCTACCATCTCGAATGTATAGAGAGCTTAGCCAGCAGCAAGTGCAAATATAGTCGGTTGTTTAATTTACCAGGTCCTCCACTAGACAGACTTATCATCATCTTGGTTCCAACACTTTGATTTTTTTTTTTTCTTTCCAGGTTTGCTTTTTTTTTTTTTTTTTGAATACCATGTCAAGTTTATTTCCATCTTTGTCTGTTCAAATAAGAAGAAGAAGAAGAAGAAGAAGAAGAAGAAGAAGAAATACTACATATGTTTTATCTATAAACTATGGGTTTGGACGTAAGAATTCTTTTTATGTAGTTTTATGGTGGAAAATCTTCTCGATCTTAACCAATGAAATTAATATTATTCAATTATAATTTAATGTGGGAAGAGAAGATACAGAAAAAAAAGTTGAGTTTGAGTTTAATTAAGTTTGATTAATGTAATCAATTTTTAAAATTTATATTTAATAAATTTAAAATTTAAATTTAAATTTACATATTTATAATAACAATAATAATAATATTATTATTATTATTATTATTATTATTTTTTGATAGTGTTCTTCTTTGTTAAAAGCATAGAAACTTTAGTATAAGGTTAACGTTGAAACATTTTTAAAATAATGAAAGGTTATGTCTTCAATAATCATAAGGTAATATATTTTAGTTATTTAATTAAGAATGATGTCTTTTAGTTATTTACCAAGTGGTGTGATTATCCAAATGGACATATATTTGAAAAAATTATGTCTACACAAAAAGATATTTCTTCGCTTATAAATAGAACCCATTTCATTAGAAAGAAATAGATAAAAAATTATAAATAGAATTTTAATAGCTTTGCTATACGCTGCTTGGTGCATAGTGAATCGATATTGTCAATGTAAAACATTATTAATCATAAGATTTCATTGTATCCAAGAGATTTATACGTTGTTAATCTTTTTGCGTACATAATTAATGGTGGAGAGAATAAAACCTTAAAAAAATAATATTTCTGCACAGCATAAAATCTTTATCAATTTATTATATTTTTATTTTCTCACGTACTAATAATTAATACCTTAAACAAGCCTAAGATTAAAAGAAAACACAAATGAATAATAGGAATAGTAATAATGGACCCCAAATTTGGTCGATTTGGGAGATCAGATATGCCTGACAGACAATGTGGTACAACAAAGTTTTTTGGCATTAGCCAAGCTGTGGATGAAAAGGGGAAAGAGAAAACCCCATTGTTTGGAAGAGAAGAAAAGATGCAAAGGCGAAGGGGGTGCAGCAAAGTAGAAGGCAGGGGAACAGGTCTTCTTTGGACCCTACCCTATTAATATTGGTTAGCCATAGTATAGCTTAAGCAGATGCTGGGGTCTGTCTCTCTGTCACGCATTCCACGAGCCGCATGGCTAACAAAAAGCCTTAATCACCATCTTTTTAATGCTTCCCTATGAATATATTTTCACCCATCATTACATTGCACTTTGCAACATTTTTAGTTAATTTTCTGCTCAGAATATGTTTGGGTTTTAACCAACTTAACATTCAATAATAATAGCATGAGTAAGACTAACACTCTTTCTACCAATCATTCAAAGTTGTTATTTTTTACTTAAAGATAAGACAATAACTCAATAAGAATCCATCAATCTTCAATATTCTGACCTGAAAAGGGGCGTTTGAACTTGATTTTCCTTTTTTAAACGTGTAAAAGATAGACATCAAGTTATACAGTCCCCTTTTTCTTTTATTCCCTTAAGTGTGTGCAGTATCTATATAGCATGTTAACAGAGAGACTAATTAATAGTTTAATAATTAGTTTTTATGGTAACTGAATATCATATAAAAAATAATTAATATACATTATAAAATTATAAATACTATATAAATAAATATATTAAAAAATATATAATATTATTAATATATATTAAAATTTATATGCATATTTAATATTATAAAAAATATATATTAATATACATAATATGTTTAGTGGTGTCCCACAATTAAGGGAATCCAAAGGCCATAAATAGTTACAAGTTTTAGTCCTAAATTAAAGGGGCGGGGGGGAAGAAAGAAAAAGAAAAACAGAGAGAGAGAGAAGAAAAGCAGGGGAAGAGCCGCACATGCCCACAAGTAGCGATAAATATTCGAGTCACCAAAACCGCGAGGAAAGACAACATGAGCAAAAGCCATGGGTAACTTCTTCACTCCAACTAAAGAGTGAAAAACTAAGGAGAATGAGTGAAGAAAGAATCCAGCGTTTGAAATTTTGAGAAGAGAGAGGGGTACAGAGATGGAAGGAAAAGAAAAAGGTGCGGAGAGAGAAGGAGAAAAGCAAGAATTCATGGTGAAAAAGTCGAAACCCAGAATCCTGATAGGGAAAAGAGCTGGCCCCTCTACACCGTCACCTATTTGGAGACTTGAGTTGTCTTCTCCAAATGCCACTGCTCATGAGTTCCTTCAACTTCATACTGGACGTTCTATTTCTGCCAGAAAACTCTGTGCCAACCTTTGGGAACTTCAACCTAACTACCCATTTCCTAATATGTGCAAAGGAGCTGCCAAGCTTCAGCTAAACCATTCTAAAGACAAGGGTTTTGATGCTGCTCTTGATCCTCCTGATACTCCCCTTGATCAGGTACTGGCTTGCTTTCTTACAAGTAAAAGACCAAAAAAGAAAGTAATGTTCGTTGTTTTAAAAGTTTTAAGCTTTTGTTTAAATTTCAGTATAATGCTTTGGCGGCGGTTATCTGGATTTAAATTTTTTGAGGCTAAGTGGGTCTCAATTTTTTTATTTGTTTAAGCATCTTTCCTTGTTAAAAAAAAAAAAAAAAGAAAAAGTTTTGCCTTTTTTAGATTCTAATTGTTTGATGGCTTTACTGTTCCTTGTGTTGTGTTTCTCGTTGTTCTCTGCCTGTCTTAACTCTTTGTTTCCATTCCTTTCTGCTCGTTCTTTGCTGTGAATGCTGAAAAATTTCCCTCTTTTTTGACACTAATTGTTCAGATTCTTAGTTGTCTCATGTCTGGTTTTCTTGTTGCTTCTGTGGGGGGGAGGGGGGCACACATATGGTCTAGGGCAAAACATGCCTGCTTTTTCTCCCCCCACCTTTAAGTTTCACTTTCATTTGCTTTATTCACCATTTCTATTGCTGCTCATCTATGACCAGTTTGAACCGAAAAGCCATGTTTTGGATTAATGTGGCCTCATGTTGAGGTTGTGTAATAGTTGAAGTTTATCTAGTGTGTTTAGTTTATAGCTTTAAACATTACCAAACATTTAATGTTGCGTCAGTGAAAATTGCTTTCTTTGCTGCTTGATTGTTGAGTTCATTTGCTAATAATTTTTCTTCGAAATAGATTTGTACATTTTAAATGGTTCTTTTACTGATCAATGATTATCTTGTTTGGAATATATGTTTGAGATACATTGCCAATTTAATTGCAAACTAATAATTGATTTCTCATCTCTATTTCTTGCTTGTTGATCTTGTTCCATGTAAGGGACATCTGGTCACATGTGTCTGCCAAGTATCTCTTGTTTAATCAAATGGATGCATAATACTCTTTTGTACTTCGATTTATAATTAATCTGTACCCTGAATCTCATGTCAGCCAGCAAGTGCAAGTAGCATGAGGAGGCATATTGCGGCATCACTGATGCAACGCCGTCGATCGGTTGAAAGAAATGGTTGTGCTTTACAGTCTATATCTCCAGCAAGTTGTGGAAGTTCGCTGGAGGTAAACATCTATCCACCATCATTGGTAGATCGGTTTCTTTTCTTTGGATAAACTGATATTATATTTTGATATTAAAATTAACAAAGCCATTTGCAATGTAGTGCATCTCTTATTAACTATCGCCTTAACCTCATGAAGGACGTTACCTTTGTTTTTTCAATAGAAACATATAATCTTCCATGAGCTTCCATGTACATGAACAAAACCTCCATACACCCCCTTGAGCTGTGAAAGACTTCTAATGTGTTAATTGTGATGTATCAAGGTGCAACTGATAGACCAAATCTTCCAACAACAGATAGTCTTTTTTAATTAGGGATTAGAAAAACTATAATTCTCTTATATTGTAGATCTGACATAAAAAGAGGTTAAAATTTGTGTAGATTATGCATAAGTTTAGTTTATAATTGCACCTGAATTTCCTGCTGGATGAAATTATATTATTTTCCGTGACCGCTATAAAGATTAAGTTGATTTTATAATCAACTCTGCAGTCCTTTGTTTTGATCATGCTTCCTCATGTAACATATTGGAATAAAGCTATTTTACTGCCACTGTATCACTTCGATGGATTCATAATTGTGTTCTTTGCAGGTGGCACCTTTTAACCCTGCAATCACACCATCTACTTTGGATTTTAAGAGAATGATTGCGGGATCAGGTTATAGCCTTAAGCCATCAACGGAGTTCCTGAAGGTACTCAACCGAATTTGGGCTCTTGAAGAACACCATGTATCGAACATATCAACGGTAAATGCTCTGAAAAAGGAACTGGATCATTCTCGGGTTCAGATCAAAAAGTTACTGCAAGAGAAGCTAATAGAAAGGCAAGAAATGGACAATTTGAAGAAGCAAGTTATAGAGGATAAACTTGTTAGGAAGAACAAAGAGCAAGATAGAATCAAAGCTGCCATTCTGCCTGTGAGAGATGTGCTAGAAAATGAGAGGAGGTTAAGAAAGCGCTCTGAAAGCATTCACCGAAAGCTAGCTCGAGAACTCTCTGAGGTAAGATCTTCTTTTGCTAATGCGTTGAAAGAACTTGAGAGAGAGAGAAAAGCACGAATTCTATTGGAGAACTTGTGTGATGAATTTGCTAGGGGAATAAGAGAATACGAACAGGAGTTGCGGTTCCTTAAGCACAAGCATGAGATAGATCAAGTTGATGGGGAAAAATCCGAGCGGCTAATTCTCCATATTTCGGAGGCATGGCTTGATGAGCGGATGCAAATGAAGCTAGCTGAAGGTCAAACTGATCTTGCAGAAAAGAACACGATCGTTGACAAGTTAAGCGTTGATATAGAAACTTTTCTTGAAGCTAAACGCTCCACTGGGTCAAGGAAAAGTGAAGTTAAAGAGAATTGCTCACATCGACATTCTTTGGAGTCCTTTCCATTACATGATGCTGTTAGTGCTCCTCAAGGTGCAGCTGATGAAGAATATTCTAGTTATAGTGGCTCACAGAGTTGTGAACTGCACAAAACTGCAAACAGGGTCCAAAGCAAGGGGAGCTGTAAACTTCATGGGGACAGTGCTTTAATAAGCCATCCGGAAGAATTAGGAAATCCAGTTTGGAGAAGGAAAAAGGTGTGGTCTCCCGATGCAATCAAGGGCAGTAAGTTTCATAGTTTCCGAGGGCAGTGTGATGAACAAATGGCTAAAGTTGAACGGAATGGAACCCATGGATTGAGCTCAAGTCATGTGCTTGATAGCTTAATAAGAAATCATTCCTTGTCCTCAGAAGGTGACAAAGTTCATCCTGAGTGTAGCTTGAGGGAAGAATCATGTGTTCAATCTATATTGAAAGGTCGTGCTAGTCCAGTTCGACAGTGGGTCCCGAAGCTGACATCTCCAGATTTTGAAAAACCAGATTCTTCTCTCAAATTGCCTCCAGGTATTAAGGAGAATACCTTGAAGGCAAAACTACTAGAAGCAAGACTAGAAAGCCAACAATCTCGTGCAAAAGCTTCCAAGGGCGCAATGTAGGTTGATGCTAGGTGTGGTTGGTTTTGAGACTCTACATGATGAAAAAGATTTTCTCAGAGATCAGAGACCGATGATTATGGTGCTAGTTAATAAAAAGATTGTACATTAACTTTTTTTTTTGTCTGTAATCCTGGAATTAGATATGTAATGAGAAATTAAATGTTATTCCAACATAGCATGGATCAACTAGAATATCAGCCCCTTCATAACTTGATTGAGATCAACTCCTAATCTTTCTAGATCATTGTTTCTCAAATAGACTATGCAAATGTTACTTTATACCTGGATTCTATAAAACAGGTGCATCTCATAATGGCCACTCGTTTAGGAACCATTTGTTTTTAGAATTGCTATGATCTGACAAAAGCCAAAGAGATGAAATAGTTTTAGCGCATGAAATTTATTAAATTATAATTATATTCATCTTACAGTGATTGCCAACATCTGTGCAGAGTTTTAAAATTTCTTTTGATAATCAGTGCCTGGATATATGCGCTGTAGCATCTATTAAAAAGAAGACTTGAAATTTTGGTTGTTCTTTGTTGCCTTTGACCATGATAAAAAGAAGAACATTGATGTAATGTAATCCACAATAAGATGGTATTTTTATATGGTATTACGAAGCGAAAGCAGCTCAGAATCTGAACTTCTACAGTTGTAGTGGTACTCTGCATGTATCAATAAAACAAACCCAGAATCTAATTGAAAAGTAACGACTTCAGTTCGGTGACCCAACATCCACCATCACCAAGTAGGAGTACAAGAAGTAGCTGGACACACGAATTTTTATCTTTAATTAATAACATTGGTCCTTTTAATTCATTATTTTTTTTTTGATAAATAAGGAATATGAAGAAAATGCTTAGAATCGAATTCAAGTTTACATGTTAACTTTAACGTAGTCCTAACTATTAGGTCTTTTTAATTCATTATTGATATTAAAGTGACTGGGTACTTTCATTTATTATCAATTAGTTTTTGGTTTGATGCTTAACATAGTATCCGTTCGGTTTTATTATTTTTACATGTTACTGTTACTTACTATTTTTCCTGAGTTTGTCATATGATATACTTATTTGTCGTCTACAAAACGTGAGATCTATTAAAATAATATTATCTCGTATTGGTTAAATATCAAATTATTTATAACCTTATATTCAAGTTAAAACTCTTCACTTATATTATTTAATTGATCTTTTAAGTCATATGCTTAACAAATGAAGAGAAGACAGGAGCACCCCCATATGCTACCTGATAATTTTTTAATCAGTCTACAATTTTGTGCTTATATTATATACCAAAGTAATATTGCTAGTAAAGAGAATAGAGGAAAGCTATGCATTAACATTCTTGTATCTTTTAATGTAGTGGACCACTCTGGAAAGCAACCAGCTGCTAAAAATAT
>JBBYHL010000004.1:7281812-7297440 GCA_038381835.1 Adansonia madagascariensis
CCCAAGGCTTTGCTTGCCCTCCTTAATTTCAAGCCTAAATATTAGGAGATTGTTCTAACTTTTTTTTTCTTAGTATACATGTGTTTTTTCCTTTTCTTTTTCTTTTTTTATTTTTTGGTCTTTTGAACACACACCATAACTTTCCCATCACTTTCCTTTCCTTTCACCATCCATACTTTGTGCGACATACACGTAATGATTATCCTGATAACTCATCGTTTCTTTTTTGTAATTTCACTTGGCAATGACCCAACGGCTCTATTTTGTATTTTGAATATTTTGACAATACGCTGAATTTTAGCCATAAAAAATCTCTGTAATTTTTTAAAACTATTACGATTATTATATTTTTATATTTAAATTTTTTTATTTATTATAATTCAATACAATTTTAATTAACATCTATAAATTTAATTTTAATAATTTATAAATAAATTCTGTAAATTTAAATAATATTGATAAAATATATTAAAAAAATAAATAAAAAAATAGATGGGATCTTAACCCCATGTTTTCTGCAATCCTCTACTTTTTTTTTTTTTTTTTTTATCATCACCATCTGTCATCGTATTTTTTCAACGTCTCTTACGACAATCGTTATTATTATTAATTGCAACGTTCACTAACATCGCCAATAGCCCTCTACTCCTCTTTCCTTTTCCTAATGGTTGAGACTATACAATTTGACATCCTGTTATAACAATTTAAATTTAACAATCACATTGATAGGATGTGCAA
Source organism: Adansonia madagascariensis (assembly GCA_038381835.1). NCBI lineage: Eukaryota > Viridiplantae > Streptophyta > Magnoliopsida > Malvales > Malvaceae > Adansonia > Adansonia madagascariensis. The sequence continues at coordinate 7,282,551 of JBBYHL010000004.1, forward strand.
AATATAAACCCATGATCCGTAAAGAAGTAATCACTAAAGACACACAGCTTTTAATTAGCTGTTAAGAATTTACGATTTTAATGTAAAAATTTTAGGTTTGAATAACGAAAATAAAAATAAAAAGTTGAGAACGAGAGTCTGAAGATATGAAAGGATCACTTTTTACTATATAAATCCAACATTATTCTTATTAAAAAATGAAAATAATTATATGGTAATTGGTAAGTAGTAACCACTAGTAATGTTCCATATGCGAAATTTCTAGTTTTACTACTTCTTATGAAAAAGGAAAAGGTGCCCATCAGCTGCCTAAAAGCTATTTTTTTTTTTTTAACATTAATGACATGGAAACGTTTCACCAATACTGAGGAAGAAAATCCCAGTAGTAGATCTTCTACATCTTTGAAATTTAATACTCCAGATTATGGTATATATCTAGAGGCAGCCTAAGTACCTATAAAAGGGATCGAGGAATGAGGACCCATTTTTGTGTCTTTAAGTGTGAAGTTGGGCTTTGGGTAGCGCTCAAAAGGAGCTCTCAACACTTCAACGCTGAAAGGAAGTGATGGCACAAATTGCTACAGCTGCTAGTTCATGGATGCCCCCTGCCTGCGCACCGTATGGGTGTGTCCCTCGCGCAGGCTGTGGGTTTGCATGAGCTAGGAGATGTGGTTTGCCTTCATCTTTTTGGTATTGGGGTGAAGGGAGCTCCTTTTTTTTTTTGGCTAGCTTTTTCTAGGTTTAACGCCCCTTCTTTATTTTGAACAAAATTTTAATTTCTTAATTAATTCAATCTTTTTAACTCATTAATTGATAGATGATCTTTAATTCTTCTCTCCAGTAGTGTTTAAATTTCTACTTATCAATTTGTTGGCGATAAATATGAGTTGAACATTGATAAAACTGGGGTTACGCTACACCTTAACAAATGCTAAAATTCTACTCAATCAATGACATTTTGTTTCCTCTTAAGTGGATTTATCTATTAGGGTTTTGATTTCCTGACGCTTCTCTATATAATCCTCCTTATGACCACCGAACTCCATCTCTCTTCTTGGCCGGTTTGTCTTTGGCTCTTTGCTGGGACGACGTCTTTGGTGGGACGTCGTTGTTCTAGTGAGTCAGGCGGATCACCGACATTAATGTTTGGATTAATGCATGTTAGCTTATCCTAACCCTAACGCGAGCATTTAACAAAGGTGCCTAAATTTGTGGTTTTTTAGACTTCAGTTGAGATTTTATTGATATGGATGTTCGTGAAATAGTTCTGTTATTGACTTTACTATGGTCTTTTTTTTTAATTAACTCTGCTATCTATGTATGGATATATGCTTTTCAAGTGTTAATGGATGCAGGATTTGGAAAGTGAAAAGCAGCTACAAATCTACGCTATATGTTAGATTGATAAGGTCTCAACGCATGCGTGCAAAGGCAACTCTACACTGGCAATCTACTAGTTTAAATACATAATGGCCTCTTTTTTTCATGATTCTGTTGGTCGAGCTTTATGTTGTAAGAATAACTTTTTTTTTAGAAAAAAAATTTATAGTACATTAATTAATTGAAGGTAGGATTAAATCTCCGTCAATTCTTTTCTTGATTGGGGGTTTATGGCGTGAATTTGTCAGCCTGCAATGTGAAGATTGTTTTGACTATTGGGCAGTAGTATTAAATTGAAAGATACGTACACAAACATACAAATTTTCTTCAAAACTATACTAATATATGGTCAAGATTCGGGTTATTAGAGTTGGGGAGGCTGGCCTTGTTTGAGTTTACTTTATTAGCTAATTAATAAGCAACTTGGGTTGAATGGATTGGTCACTTGGTTAAAGGCTCCAATAGCCAAGTCTTGGGGTCATAATTTTTTTTAATGGTCAATTCGTGAATTGGCCAGGCCAAGCCAATGACACCTCAAGTCTAGTTTGTCTTTTATCTTTCCCCTATCTACACCAGAATAAATACTTAGCAAAATTGTAGATAAAAAAAAGAGTTGTGCAATATTTTTCCCAAAATCATCTGATAATAATATGAAGGATTCATTCTAGAGAAATTTAATGAATGCTTAACATTCAAATTTTGACGAAGTTGGAAGGTCTAACACGTTTTTGCTGATCAGCTTATTGAGGAAAAAAAAATGAATGAATCCGCAAACCCTTGTAATTTAGAAGAAAATAAGAAAAAGAAGAAGAAGAAGAGAAGGTGGCCAATAAAGGCATTAGTTGAAGTTGAACGGCATTACTTTGCTGGTCAGTCTATTCAAGTGAGTCTAGTTCGGCTTTATATTTACTCAACTTTGCGCGTAAACACCTTCAACTTTTAGTCTTTTGCTAATTTGGGCGTTCAAAATTTGTGTACATGTATACTGTACTCATTTTTGCTGCTTTTATTATTTTTTCTTACCTTCCTTTGCCCGAAAGGGATTTTTTTTAATTAATACATTATTATTTAAAATTAATTAATATATTATTTATAATTATAATAAAGATAATAATTAATAAATTTTTTCATAATTTTTTTAAAATATTAAATAAAAATATTATTATATAAAATAATTTTAATTAACAATCTTAAGAAACTGATTAATAATTTTTTTTTTAAAATAAAATTTATGGTGCAGCCTACTTGTCTAATATTGTATCATAAAATAAATTACTTATCAAATCAAAGTCAATAGATGTTGGGATGGATCATGCGAAAATTTTATTAAAAACAGTGTAAAAAAATAATAAATGAGATAGAAAAGCTTTCGAGTTTGGATGCGCATATTGAAAAAAAAAAAATGAAATAAATACTTGGTATAAAAGGCTACAAAATCTTTCGTCAGTTTGATTATGACAATTACAGCTGCAACGCCAAAGGCTAAACTATAATCAATCTCCTCCCTTGTTTTAATTTCGTTTTAGTTCAGATAACTCCACCTTATAATTTCTAGGGTTTCGCTTTTTGTTTGGTTACCTTATATTATCTGCTTGCTTCCAAGATATAAAATAAATAAAAGAAAAGAAAAGGAAAGAAGTGAGGGTTTTAGTGGGGATTGAAATGAGGGATCAATTGAATACGGATCTGTTCGACCCGAGAACTGAGATGGATTCCGATTTTTCGCCTAGGGCTTCTGGTTCCGATGGCGATTTCGCTTTCGCTTTCAACGACAGTAATTTTTCCGATCGACTTCTTCGGATTGAGATTATGGGTGGGCCTCCTCAGTGCCGCCCTGATGGAGAAGGTTGCTCCACTATTGCCGACTGGGCACGCCACCGCAAAAGGCGCCGAGAGGATATCAAGAAGGAAAACGGTTTGATGTTCCCCTATTTGCTTATTATTTTTTCCTTGCTTGGTTTGCTGGTTTTATGCCTCTCATTGCTTCTGTTTGGTTATAAAATCAAAGAAAATAGAAATTTGAAACCTACCAATTTAATTTGTAAAAGTAATTCTTTGAGGACCTGAAAAAGAGAAAAATAAAAACTTTCTTGGGAAATTTGGGGAAAATGAGAGTTTTGAAGTAAAATTTTTCAATAAATTATTAAATTTTACTTGTTTGAAAATTTTCTAAATAAAAGAATGTGCTGACAATGGTTTTTCTTGATATGGTCCTAAAATAAGTTGTTTCCCTCCATACACAAAGACGTAGCCTTTAAGAGCATAGAACTTAAAGGGGTAAAAGGGAGCCTCATATGAATATGATGTTGTTTAGACAAAGATTTTAAAGAGTTGAACTTTGCTCACTTTGACGTATAATCTTGTTGGTAAGCTTTTGTATTTGACTCGCTTTTTTTTATCCTCTGCTGTCAGGGAATCTTTGTAGAGGAACGTAGTCTGTTTGATAATGTAGGCTGGTTTTTAACGGTTTTGGTTTTCTTTTCCAGTTTTGGATCTTAGTTTATGTCCTGAGGAGCAGATTTTAACTGGCAACCAGCCTGATATGGACGATGGCGTTGAGAATCAAGATGAGGTGCCAGTGGCAATGGTTGAAGAAACACAATCAGGTTTTGATTTTGATGTTCTCTAGACAATATTTTATTTGATCCAGTTACTACTATTTGGCATAATACACATTCTGATCATGCTTCGAACTTTTGTAGGTGATGAGGACGCAAATAGCAATGAATCAAGCTGGAGCATGGATTGTTCTACAGTTCTGAGAGTTAAAACATTGCATATCAGTTCTCCCATTTTAGCTGCAAAAAGTCCATTCTTCTACAAAGTAAGATATTGTTTTTCTTCATAAATTTTTTTAAGGAGAAAATAGCAAGAGATGGTATAGGTTGCAAGAATATTTGTCACCCGTTTTCTTTATTGATAATAACTTTGTTTTTGTTTGTTTATTGACAAATTGTAGCTTTTCTCAAATGGGATGAGGGAGTCAGAGCAACGACATGTAACCTTAAGAATTAATGCCTCTGGTATACAGAAACTTGAAAATATGGTTCTTGGTTATGTTACTTATTCAATAAGGTGTGAGCAGGCTAAGTTAAATGACAACTTTTACATTATTATGTACAGAGGAAGCTGCTCTCATGGAGCTTTTGAATTTTATGTATAGCAACAACTTATCTGTCACCACAGCTCCTGCGTTGCTTGATGTGCTGATGGCTGCTGACAAATTTGAGGTTGCCTCTTGCATGAGATACTGCAGCCGGCTATTGCGCAGTTTACCTATGACACCGGAGTCAGCTCTGCTTTATTTGGATCTTCCCTCAAGTGTATTAATGGCTGAAGCTGTCCAACCATTGACTGATGCTGCAAAGCAGTATCTAGCTGCCCGATACAAGGACATGACAAAGTAAGCTTCCGTTCTCCAAGCTTTTTTTTTTTTTTTGACTCGAGATTGATAGTTTTATTAGCCTTGCGATGTTTTTTTGTACCTTATCTAGTTCTAATTGCCTGTAAGACAAAAGTCCGACATGTTTGATAAGTTTCCATTCTCCATCTTTTCATAGTCCTAGCAATATTCATTATTAACGTGAACAATTAGCTTTTATGTTCTTTTTCAAAAGGAAAATTTACAAAGGTTTAATGCTATAGTCTAGGCAAAACTTAAGGATAAGTTGAAAGGTAATGTTAATGGCAACAGAAAAGTCTGAACAGTAAATTTACTTCTATCTCTCTTTCTCTCCCTCTCCTTTTTTAGGCCATAGTTAAAGTAGAAATCGTGCATATTTAGATTTAGAGGCTTATACATGCTTTTGGAACACATTTTTCCAGATTCCAAGAAGAGGTAATGGCTTTGCCACTAGCTGGGGTTGAGGCAATATTGTCCAGTGATGATCTGCAAATTGCGTCTGAAGATGCTGTGTATGACTTTGTGTTGAAGTGGGCCAGGGCTCAGTGCCCAAAATTGGAAGACCGTAGGGAAGTGCTTGGTTCACGCCTTGCACGCTATATTCGCTTCCCTTATATGACCTGCCGAAAGCTTAAGAAGGTGTTAACAAGTAATGATTTTGATCATGATGTTTCATCGAAGCTTGTACTTGAGGCCCTATTTTTCAAGGCTGAAGCCCCACATAGACAGCGAAGCTTGGCTGCAGAGGAGTCAGCCGCCTTGAACCGCCGCTTTGTTGAGCGAGCTTACAAGTATAGACCTGTTAAGGTGGTGGAATTTGAACTTCCCCGTCAGCAATGTGTTGTGTACCTGGACTTGAAGAAGGAGGAGTGTGCAAATTTATTCCCATCTGGACGGGTTTATTCGCAGGCTTTCCACCTAGGTGGACAAGGTTTCTTCCTGTCAGCTCATTGCAACATGGACCAGCAGAGCTCTTTCAATTGCTTCGGGTTGTTTTTAGGAATGCAGGAAAAGGGTTCCGTTAGTTTTGCAGTGGACTACGAATTTGCTGCAAGGTCGAAGCCAACGGAGGAGTTTGTAAGCAAATACAAAGGCAACTACACATTCACCGGGGGCAAGGCAGTTGGGTACAGGAATTTATTTGCTATACCGTGGACATCTTTCATGGCTGAAGACAGTCTTTACTTCATAAATGGTATTCTCCATCTTAGAGCTGAGCTAACCATCAGGCCCTAACCAGCTCCTGTTTGATCGGCAGCTTCTGTCCATTTACTTTAGCTGGCACTAACTCCTTTTTGTCGCTGTTCTTCTTTCACTTGACCTTTTGGTTTTGGAGATTGAAGTATGATTAAAAATTTGCACCAAAATCCTGCTCTCAGTTAATATGAACGAAAGAGAAATTGTAAAAGTAAATGGATATTAAAGACTTTTGGTTTTTGAAGGCTCGAGTTTTCGAGTTCGTTGTGTGGCTTTGGTTTGTGGGGTTAACATAGATGTTATAATTTATAAATGGACCGTGTATCAAATAGAAATTCCTATCCTTATTTAAGTTGAGATAATTTTATTTTTGTTGGATAACTTTCACTTAAAAGTATTTTGGTGATAGGATGATGGTCTGGTCGTCCATCGGTTAATCAAAAGTTTTTGTTAGGTAAACCATGCTCTGCAATTTTATTGTTATTTTTATTTTTTTCTAAAGAAATGAAAGAAAAATACAAAAAATGTTATAATTGATATAAAAAATCTTGACCTTTCCTTTTTACTGTTAAACTTATTTACTTTATCTTAATAAAGAGAACGAATGATAGTTTTCACTTGATTGGCAAGTAAAAGGTTTTTTTTACCCCCCTTATTTCATTAATTTTTGTTGGGAAATTGTTTCAAATTTCTTCATTTAATATTTAATTATAATAAAATATTTACCCATGTCAGTGGATGGACGAGAAGAAAAGATATATAAAAAAAATTTTACGTTTTAAAATAAATTTTGATTAGTGAATTGCTTTTTTATAAAAATATATATATATAATTATCATTGTGAGTAAATATTTTTAAAGTTTTTTAAATAGTTTTTTAATTGAGTTGATTTTCTGTTAACTCATTGTACCAATTCGATCAACCGTTCCTTTTAATATAAGGCTTTAATTTAAGGCAAATGTTAATAAAAAAATGGAATAATACTTTTGTGAAAGTGATTAATTTAATAATTTAGTGTAAAAAAATTCCAAAAAAAAAAAAGGAATTAACAATGGGAGCAGAAAGATTTTGTGCCTATTTGGAGTGAAAGCTGGGTCTTTGGTTGTAATTCAGGGTTATCTTATTCATCAAAGTTTTGAAAATCAATCTTCAAATTCACGGCATGCATACAGCCTGCATGCGGTGGATACTGATGGCTGGAAGTAGGGCAGAAGATAATTGGATCAGAAGAAAAGTGGAACCGGAGCCCCCTATCTTTCTTGATCGGACCCCAGAGTTCATCCCTGGCAGTCGCATGGAGCTTTCATTTCATGTACGTGTCCAAGAAAAATTATTTACACTCACTCCGTTGGCAGAATATGTATCATCGGATTTGCGCTCACCGCCATACACTGAAAAACCAAAATGGCTGGCCCATTTTAATGTTTCTTCACCCACAGTTCTGACCCATCAATAATATTACAATTCATGTGGGTTTTTTTTTTTATGCAAATAGGTTTTTTCCATAACTTTTTAATTATTGAAAATTAAAGTTTTTTTAGTTATTATGCAAAAATAAATAAATAAATAAATAAATAAATAATGCAAACTCTATAATATAAATATAAATATTTATATATAATTATTCCAGTATTTTAATTTTAAAGTATTTAATTTTAGAACAAGTAAATTAGAAATATTTAGTTGTGCAGATCACGCAAGTCAAGTGACATCTTCAATATAACTATAAATAAATAGAATTAGAAAACCCAAAGGACAAAGGGCGGCATTTTAGTTTTCTTTACGAAGGACGAGGTCATCTCCGAATTAAAAAGGGGAGTTAGGGTTTCTTTTTTTGTCAGCAAAGGGAGCAAGAGAAAGCGAATCAAAGATGCCGAAGAACAAAGGAAAGGGAGGGAAGAATCGAAAGAGGGGAAAGAACGAAGCTGATGACGAGAAACGGGAGCTAATCTTCAAAGAAGACGGCCAAGAATACGCTCAAGTCATGCGCATGTTGGGCAACGGCCGATGCGAAGCCACATGCATCGACGGGACCAAGCGTCTCTGCCACATCCGCGGCAAGATGCACAAGAAGGTCTGGATCGCCGCCGGCGACATTATCCTCGTCGGGCTCAGGGATTATCAAGATGACAAGGCTGACGTCATCCTGAAATACATGCCTGATGAGGCTAGGCTTCTCAAGGCTTACGGCGAACTCCCTGACAATATCAGGTTGAATGAAGGGATTGCCGGTGGTATTGATGAGGAAGATGATGGCGCCGCCGATGATTATATTGAGTTTGAGGACGAGGATATAGATAAGATCTGAAGATTTTTTTTTTCTTTTTTAATTTATCTTAAGATATGCCTATGATGTTTGTTTGGGATGTTAATGTTTTATTAAGTATTTTGGATGCTAAATTTATTCTATAACAATGCGTTTACCTTTTAACTATGTTAATGGTATTGTTTTCTCTCACAATTTGACATGGATTTTCAGGTTTTATATTGATTCTGATATTGGAATTTAGTATTTAGTGGATTTATGGGTTAGTCTGGCGGATGATGAAATCTTGTCTGGTTATGAGCTTTCATGTTAACCTCTTCCTTTTGAGAATTAGTTAATTTGATGGTAGTTGAGACTTTCTGGGCTTTATTTTTTATGTTTCTTCAATTGGGGATTTGCATTTGATTATTGGGTGGATTTGATTATTGCATTTTCTGGGAGTATTACGGTTTTTTTGCATAGTTCCAGTGTTTTTATGATTCTTGATTCTTCATAATAGTATTAAGCATGTTTTGAGTATAAAGATTCCAGGAATTCCTGGTTAAGATATTGAGCTTGATGGTTGATGTTCCAGTTGTTTCCCTCAGCGCTAATGGCTACATCATTGTGTTAAACTGATGGCCTTCTAAGGATGTTGGTTTCTGTTGCCATCCTTGCTACGGCAGCAGAGTCAGAGAACTATTACTGGGAGGTGGAAGTCTTTTTAATCACCATTGTCTCTTTATTTTTCTTGAAGTTTTCTGTCCAATATCTGTGTCCTTCATATTTTTAGATATGGGTTTGGGAATATGATCTCCTAGGATCCTTTAAATAATTTTTTACAGCGTCGAAAAATTCAACATACTTGTATTGAGATGAATGCTTGTATTGGATATGCACACCCAATTCCGATTAACATAAATCACCATAACTTTTACCATAATCAAATTGATGAGTAGTGGGTAGCAATTTCCTGTGTTATAGTATTTTAGTATGAAATCATTTGGGTCTTGAATCTGTTGCAGTTGATTTAGCATTAATCAAACTATGAATGCTGTTATATGGTTGTGCCTCTAGTTCTACGAAAACTAATTGTCCGGTACTCAGAAGTTTCACTTAGAAATGACATTCATGCTGTTGGATTCTCCAAATGTATAGGAAAAGAGAGTCACAATTCAACTATGATTCCATCTTCCTTACAGACATTGTTTAACTTAAGTTTAGGCCACCCATAGATTTATAGAGAAATATCAACAAGCTTATGCAGGCTCCAATTTGATACTTATTTTCTTCAGAGACAATGATATTTTCTGTTCGGCTCAAATTAGATTCTAAAGCATTTTGCCGAGGGATTGTCCTGTCCTCTGTTTGCCAAGAGGACAAAGGCAATGTATCAGGTTTAGCGGACGTTTGAATGGAAGAAATGGGCTACTTTCCCCACATTAACATGGCATATATACGCACATCAAATTGACAAGTATTATTCCATGAACAGACCAAATAAAAAGGTGACAAGAATTCATACAAGGCAATCTTACAATTACAGGATACAGATGTCTCTTTTACAGGTTACAAAAGGGACAAAAAGATAATGATGGCAAATTAATGAACATGCCATTCTCGTGTATCTATTCATTGCCAGCAATCTTCTTCTTCAGTTCCTCAATATCCGTAGCTAATGCTTTCCTGCTTGACTGTGGAAATAAGCATGTTGTTAGCACATGGCTTTTAGCGTGCATGCATACATGATTATTCTTATTCTAAATAGTCTGCAATCAATAAGAAACATAAGCCATTTTTAAGATTTAAAGCTCTGAGTGTAACTCTAAAAAGTTGATTCAAATTCATCAAATACATCATTATCTCTTTATGCACTTGTAAATCACTTAGTAGTTTTTTCTTTAGTTCCTTCTGAGAAAGCCAATTTAACACTTAGCAAGTATTTAAAGGATGATTAATGCAGAATGGTTTACCCAAAAAGATCAAGTTTATAATGTATTCAAGATTCATGAGACTAAATAGTTCAGTGAATCTAACCTTGAAAAGAAGGTATCTGTAGACAAACCATCCGGTATATCCGAGTCCAACCAACTCCATTATCTTTGGAAGCTGGTATGCACAGAAAATCGTTTCAGATTGGATGGGCAACTTAATCGAATAAGAAGACAGGTTGTAGGCAAATTCATTGCTGAGTATAACCCGGTCCTAAAGAGGAATGAAGTGTACTGTTAAGAGTTGACTTACCAAAGGGACCGAGTTAATGGCACCAACAAGAATAGATGATAGCCAAACAGCAACTATTGCCCCACCACCATAAAGAAGAACTGTGGACTTGTTCTCAACTTTATCCCACTAGTAAACATGGGAAGAAAGCCATGTCAGTTCAGCCTAAGCAGCTTTTAGAGCAAAAATCATTTTTTTTTTTTTTTTTTGCTTTTTCTAAAAAAGAGTCCACTCTAGGATCGGGGGTAGAAAAGGGTTTGTAAATTTTGGAATCTGACTCTCGATGCTATTAGATAGTGCCCCTTAAAGTTTGCTCTATAAACTAATTGGACTAAGCTTTGGATTAAGAAAATCGATTATTTAGAAGATTTAATGATCGGAATTGTCAATGGTAGTATAGTACTGTAATAAGGCCATGTTTTTACCTTTTCCTTCAAGTCAGTGAAAAGCTCCCCCGCGTCAACAGACGTCTCCTCTGAAGCTTTTGTCCGTAGCAGAGAAAACCTCCTGGATTCTGTTTTTGAAACCGAAAAGTGGATAGGGAATAAACAATAACCTAAGGCATACATATTCTGGAGACTTTCAAGAAATGCACATAATCTCAGCAAATGAATAAAAAGACTGAGACAGCCCCCCAAAAAAAAAAAACGCAACAATTTGTAGGGCTTGTTTATGTTGATTGCATTAGGAAGAAGAAAAAGCAAAAGCAATTAGATCACTTACCCAAAGTTCTCTTTATAAGCAATTTCTGAATATTCATTTTACATTGGCATTTTCCAAATTTTGCAGTTGAAAAAAAAAAATGGAAAAGAGATTCTTTGGGACTTGGTACTTACATTCTATCCCAATCTTTGCTCTATTTCATATATTCAAAACTTTAAACTCCAATTTACAGACATGTAAAAACAAATAAACGAATTGGCCTCACCCACTGCATCACCATTTCAAATTGGGATACCATTTGCCTTTATTACCATGTGTTAAAAGTAAAAACCTGAGTTATCTACTTAGCCATTCATATATTGCTTCTTAATCAGACAAAGCCCCTACAAATTACTTTCTTGCAACAACTGTGATTATTATCACCAAGACCATATTCCGAATCCTACATCACCAACCAACACCTCCAAATTTTCGTTTTAATTAAATAATAAGCTCAAATTCATATCCCCCCAAAAACAAAAAAGAGCTTCAGTTCCAACTATGGTGCTAGAAGAATATAAGACAAAAGTCAACTCATAAATTATTTGACCTATTAGCTTTTTTTTTTTTTAAAAAAAAAAAAGAAGTTGAAATTAATGTACATTACGCAGGTGAAATGAGTGTTAAAAGGGGATGTAAGAACCGTACCTGGAATTAGCTTAACGGCAGACGATGCGGAAAAGGAAGCAGTGGAAACGCGAGGGGGGAGGGACGGCAAGGCACAGCAACGTGTGATTCTAACGTCGGTGGGAACACGTGGAATCAAAACGGCGGTCGCCACCATGGAGGAGGATGAGGCTGCCGCCATTTCTAAATTAATCTTCGCTGTTTCGGATATGCGGCCGCTTGAACGCTACAAATCCTATCCTTAGCTGTCCTGTTTTACACTGTTTTTTTTTTTTCCCCACTGTTTTACAATTTATTTTTATTTTGTTAGAAATTTGAATTCGCTATTTTTCTTCTTAAAACGAGTTGCTGTGGAGACGTGGATAAGATTAGGATTATGATTGGTTGGTTCCCTATCTCCAAATCCACGTTTGAGGGGTTCACACATTATTATTGTGGGCTTTTTTTTTGGACAAAAAGATATCTAAGTTTGTTTCCCGAACTAACTTCCACATGATGTCTTGTTTCGTCTTTTCGCTTTGGCCTACAATTTTACCTCGTTTTCCTTGTTTTCTTTTTGCATACTACTATATACCATAAATGAATAAATAAATTTATTTATTTGATTAAAGTTCAATAATTTGATTGATATGGGAAGAGTTGAAGTGTAATTTTTTTTTTAATTCAGTAAGCGTGTAATTATTAAAAAAAATAATTAAATATTAAATAATAAAAGAAAATAATTTTATTTATAAATTTTAAAAAAAGTACTTAAATCTAACTTTCTTAAAAAGAAATACCATTTTTTTCTTTCACCCAAAATTTTTGGACTTAAATTTCAATACTATATTAAAAAGATTAAATTAGTGTATAAATATTAACTCAATTTGTAAAATCACTTAAGAGTATGTTGCATTTAATGTAATAAGAAGTCATTTATTCCTCTCTTCCTTTATTATCTTTGGGTTATAGATTAGTAAGCTGCAAATTATACGTCCGCAGCCAGACCAAGCCCCCATGGCCATGTTTTGGTAAATCTCTCAACAGACCTGGCTTTTCGGCCTCTAGATTTCATCTATTATGATCTCTCAACAGCTTTGATTCATATTCGAAAGGCGTAAGAACCCAAAATTGACCGTTGGATCAAGTAAATATCAGGTCACCTGCCGATGCATTCCCAATCAAAAAAGTCACATTACCAGCCCCCTTATGCTTGCTAACGTTTTTCCTTTAGAATATGCTGCAGGGTAGAACTCATTGTTTTGAGTTAATAAATTTGTGATAATCCCAACTAAAGCAGTTGAAGTTCATGATGATTATTCTTGAAGTCAGAGGACTAATTTGTCAACCTATAGGATGGATATTACAAAGCTTGTGAAGTGGAAAAGGAGGATCAAAATATGAGCCATTGAGAATGGCCAATGTAGTAAGTTTGTTGGCTGCTTCAGTGGCATGAATCCCATCCCAGCTAACATAGTTGTTCGGGTCTTTACAAGCCGATGCTGTCACTTTGGTTCCATTGATCACCTTGGTATTTCCACAATAAATCTCTTGGTGAAAATTATAGTTGCCACCGCCATATCCGCAGCAAGCTTTGGTTCCATATCTAAGACCTGTTTCACAGCAACCCCCCCCCACCCCCAAAAAAAAATAATAATATTTTATGGGTTCATCCAATGTGTAATAACAGCCAGTGTTCCTGAATTTAGTCCAAGAATGTAATTACCATGGGATGTGGGATCCTGGAAAAGCTGTAAAAGAACAGCATGAGTGTCTACATATATTAAAGAAGCATTTGGAAGATCTCGTCTAGTTTGTCTTAGTGCCTCTTTTAACATGTTATTATAATCCACCACAGCCTTGTTGTAAGAAATAAGGCAACCAAATTTGTCCAAGTCCGAGGTTTTGTGAGGGAGCTGCACTAAAAATGCTGGAAAACAACCAACTGGTGCTAGATTTAGAACAAAAAATGTACGCCCCCCTAGACCATATAGTTCCTGGAAATTTAGCAGCAAGATTCAATATTAAGTTAACCATGAAGTCACACCCTCTAAAATTTGGGATTGTAAAAACTATATCATTCCCTTCCTATGGAGTATTCATTATTTAGTTCCCTACCTTGACAGTGGCAGCAATTTGGGAAACCACTTGGGGAAGATATTGCTTCACTCCCTCGATACCAATAGCCTTCAAATTTGAAGTAAAATCATTCTGACCAATATAAAAGGTGTATAGTGATTCGCCGAAGATATCTGGTGAAGGCAGCTTCGTGCTTGAACCTAATGGTATTTAACACTAATGACCTTTAATTAACATTTTATTATCATTGAATAAGGAGCTATGTGGGTGGTACGAGTACCTTTAGTATTTCCAGAATGATATTCAACCACTTTAGCCTTGAATTCCTTCATCTGATTGAGCTGAATAGCCAAAGAAAAAGGACTGATCCCAGTAACAAATAATGAAGTGTTAGGCAACAGGGCCGTGGATGCCAGCGTTGCGAAGTTAAATCCATGCGTATAATCAGATCCTATTGATTGCAAGTATGGGCTGATAAATGGCAATTCCAGAGCTTGCGCTGGAAATATTAAAAAACAATCATTAGATAAAAATATGATACGCCAGTTTTGGTAAAAGAGGCTAAAGTGTCATGTAACACTTCTTGGGATTGGGGTTATTTTTCAATGAATTAATCGATTAGCCCGTTGTTTAACATATCTGACTTCTAGATCTTTAATCTCTCTGGGCAGAAGGCACTAACATTAATAACATGATGCTTCTAAGTAATCAAATTTAGTAATGATGATGATTTGTGCAATGAATGAAAGATTGTATCAGAGTTTACCCAAGAAATCAAGTATGAGTCTTCCATCAGTGGCACGACCAGATGGTTTCTTGAAGTAGGTCATGCCGAAAGGTCCTGACTGTGCCGGGAATGCAGCCCAAAACCCACCTGTATCGGAGTTTGAGTCACCGAAGTTGAAGATTGCTTTAAATTCACATTTGGAATCTTCGGTTAAACAACTTGAAAACATTGCCATCGCCACCAACAATACCGCCAATACCTGCCTGAAATGAACAATGATTTTGGACAAAGACAGTGTCATCTTTGACTGAAGTGGATGTGTGGTCGA
>JBBYHL010000004.1:7316738-7332640 GCA_038381835.1 Adansonia madagascariensis
CTTACTTTACGAGACAGTCATGGAGCATGGTCAAGCCATTACCCCCTCCCCCCCCCCCCTCCGCCCCATATGATTGATCATCTTCCCACTTTCAGCGCAATGTGACACCTTATTTTCCATAAGGCGACACTTGAAAACTGGATGCCACACCTTAATTTATTCTCTCCATCTATTTTTAATAATTATCATTCTCACTAAGGCAAATGCCAATTTGTCACGTCGGTCAGGGATCCGAGACCAAATCCAACCCCACTTCAACCAAAAAAAAAAAAAAAACTATTTTATTCTAAAAAAATTAAAAGAAAAGAAGAAGAAGAAGAAGAAAAAAAAGGAAAAATGATTAGGCAATTAACCACCCAAAATAATAATTAAACCCTTTAAAAAAATGTAACTTATTCATGTACCCGTTTACATCACAAGAAACCAAAGTTTGGACATGGGACACACGTTAGGCTCCTTCTAAGTGATATCAATGATAATATCTCTTTTGACATAGCATTTCCATTTTCATTTTCCACAAGTATAACATAATGTATGAATAAATAGTAGCAATAAAATAATTATTGTAATTTTATTAAAAAAATTAAGGGAAAAAAAAAAGCCAAAACTAGCTACAATCCAATGTAGATACAAAATGTTGCCCCATCAGTCAGACTTTTCTACCAATGAACTTTGATGCATGTGAACTGTCTCAATGAATGTTCAGCCTGCAACCATTCGAATAATTAAAACTCGATATAAAACATAACATAATATAAAAAATAATATTAACATAATATAAAAATATAAATATATTTAAAAAAATATATAATACAATTATAACATATAAAAAATATAATATAAATATATAAATTATCGGATCTACTATGATAACAACCATCCTCATCGGCAAATGAAAATTATCAATGACAAATAATAAGTAGAACCGCACATATTTCACGATTCAAAAGGAATCTGGTTTGCGTGAAAATTTGTCGTAAGATATTCTTGACGTAATTCTCACTGCCGAAAATAAAAGTAGTACCACGTCTTCCTACATTGTACATTTGTCACTCTTAAGTGATCACATCCATTAAATTTTACCAATACAAATACTAAACCAACAGGGCTTGATTCTATGAACTTTTCTTTTTTCCCCTTTCTTAAACTCAATTCACTATGATGTATAAAAGTCTTATATATTCGTTTTTAGTCAATTCTCTCAATGACCGAAGTCATGTAAATCAATAATTCAACACTTTTGAGCCATTAAATTCCCCCTAGACGTTCAGAATAATACATATTTGAAATTTGGTTTTTTTTTCTCCTTTCTTTTTTTGGTCGCTTGAACCAACCAAAGGGGAAAATACTTTCATTAAAAAAACACACACACACACATACACAAATAAAACAGAATAAAATTTCATTTAAAATGTTATTTGAAAATCATCCTATCACATCTCCTCTAATTTTGCAACCAAACATCTAAAGATTTAAGATTCTTTTTGTTTCACAAAAAAAAAATTTTAAAAATAAAAAATTAAATTATTATGAAAAATAATCAATCCGACACTTAAATGATAAATTATTTTTTACTTTGTTGTAAAAAACGAATTTTTTTTTAAAAAAATTTAAATATACCTTCCATTTTTCAAACTATAATATATATTTTAAAAGTTTCGCTTGTAGGGTGATACCAGTTAAGATCTTAAACCTTTCATTTTCGGAAAGTTTTCTAAGTTTAATCAATCATTTTAATTGATTTCCAAAAAAATTATTTTAATAATTATACTTTCCTTTCTATTCTTTTTAAAACTTTACGTTTTCTTTTTTTAAAAAAAAAATAAATAAATGAAATTATTTTTTCTAATAACAAATATAAAATCGTTTTTAGAAATTATACTTTGCGAATCAAACCAAACTTATCAAGGAGTGACAGAATAACTCCATTGAAGAGATTCTCATCCACCTTACAAACCAAGCCTAACATAGTAACACTTTCATCTATGCTGTGCAAGAAATGTAAAATATTAAAATTAGTTTCAATTTTCAAACTAATAATAATGAGAATTTTGACGTTATCTTACCATTTTAACATGTTGATGACGCATTTAGGCATGTCACCACCGTCAAGTTGTTTCAGGGTCATTCCATCACACTTAACGGTTACCCCCACCATACCAATCTGCAACCCCGCCACACCCAATCCAACTTTCGTCCGAGCCTCCACGTTCACCGCTAAACTCTTGCTCCGGTACCGACTCAGAAGCCTATTCCCAACCCCATCAACCACTAACTTGTTACTCGCCTTTGTCTCCACTTTCAAAGTCGTTGTGTTCTGTTTCCGCATAGTGAACTCGGGCACCGTCGTCGTTCCCAACTCAGTCTCATCCCCACCCTTCCCGACGCTGATGTCAACCTCCGTATCGCCGTAATAATAAGTCATCTTTCCATTTGGGTTCTTCACTTCGAGTCTCGTCGTCGTTTTGGCGTCAAGGTAGGTTCCATCCGGTTTTTTGGTGATGTTAAAGCGGGAGATCCGGAATGATCGGACGTGAAAGCCGGGCAATTTCGGGTCGAACCAGAAGTAGAAAACAGCGCCGCAAATGATAATGAGGAGAAGAAAGATCAAAAAGAAGATGCTGAAACAGCAACAACAAACGCGACAACAGCTACTTCTTTTCTTCTTGGGATGGAAAGAAGGTGGGAGAACCGGTTTTCGTGGCGGGGTTCTAAACCCAGGCTTGGCGGCCGGGGTGTTCGGGTCTTTGTATCCGGGGGGCTTTTGGAGAACCGGTTTCAATGGGGGTTCAGACATCTCGCAATAGCCTGGATGAAAATCAAAATTAAAATCCGGGAAAGAAGAGAGAAAAGGAGCGTACTTTTCTAATAGAGTTAAAAGAAGACAAGGCAACAAACACATGCATGCAAATTTGGGATAATTGGCGCAGAATCGGATGAACAGAAATCAAATTATGATTAATGAAGCTTTAATTTTTGAGAATCAAGCATTAATATACATATATATAATATCTTCCATTAAAAGAGACAATTTAATTGCTGTGAAAGTTGAAAAACAGAGCAACCAATGAGAAAAAGGCACAAAGTGAAGAGTGTAAGAACTATTAATGAGGTATAAATTGAAGACAGGAAATCGTAGATTAACACAAACCTTATCCAACAGGGAGTGACGGATGAATGATTGAGTGATATTTGATACAGAGATATGATGAGAGCCTAAAAACTGCGAGAGAGAGAGAGAGAGGGAGAGAGAAATAGTACATAAAAGTGATGGAGGTGAAGAGAAGGCTCAGAACAGAAGGGATGTTTGTCTCCTATAGGAAAAGAAGACGTTCGGGTGCGGGTGGCAGGGATTCAGCTGGCGAGATTCACGCGCTGCGTCTTTACATGCTGACATGGTGGGAATTTTGCTTTCTACTTTTTGTCTTCTACTTGTTTCCTTTTTCTCACTTATTATATGCAGTTGCATTTTTGGTCGCTGCAACGCAATGAATTCAACTGTTTCTCGATATATGCTCCAAGCAAAGTACAAGACAGCAGGCACTTAGATAATTCACCTCTTTTTTTTATTGTTTTCCAAGGCAATTGTAAATGAATTTCATGTTTGTCATGCTACATATTGTTTTGCTTTAAAGTTTATTTTCACTGATGAGTTGTAAGTTCCAAAAGATAAATTCAGGGATTGTTAAACTGTTTACCCTATAGTTGGGCAAGTGAACTAATAAAATGAAAAAGAAACATCAAATTGAAAATTACTGTTAAAACATAATTGGCAATTGGGCAGTATACAGCCAAGAATTTGATTTTTATATACTGTATAATTTAATTTGAGTATTTGATTTAATGAATAACATTGTCCTAATCATAACCCATAAAAATGAATTACTTACCAACAAGACTAAACATTTATGATCACTTCTTTTGAGTTAATACTAGTACTGTCATGTACACATTTATTTCTCATGGAAGTTCAGAGAAGTTATGAGTATAGGTATTGGTGGTGGTAGTGGTGGTGTTGGAGCGTGTGACCGACGGAGAGGGTTGGGGTGGGGTTGGATGGAAGCGCATGTTCTTCCATGTGCGGGCAAGACTAGCGTCCCTGCCGTTATCCACTAACTTGTCGTTTTCAGAAGTTCCACCGACGCATTATACCGAAGCCGCTCAATCCCCCCCCCCTTCCCTTAGCGGTTAGGAGAAGCTACTTTTTCTGTCCATCTGATGAAAAACCAAAACAACGTCGGGCGTACAACCAATCCACGTCTGGTACAACAGGAAACCGTTCGGTGTTTTACGCGTTGTCTGATCTGAAATCTAGAATGCTAGCCTGATGATTATACTTTACTGTTAATGTAAGTTAAAGCTTCACTGTCACTTGTAAATCGTAATATTTGATGTTACTTCCATACCTTCCCAGCGGTTCGGCTTTGATTATAAAAATAATTAGCCACACAACACTGAGCCGCGCGTTAATCCAAATACTTTTGAAGGATCAGCACTACCACGTTTTGTTGGTGAAGAATTGCGGCCACGTATTAAAAAAAAAAAAAAAAAAAACATCGACATTGTGGGTCTGAAATACGCAAATTAGAGTCTAAACACTTGTTTTATTATGATCATTATTGTTATGTAGTCGGCATGGAATACCGATCCTAAATGCAAAATTTATTTTTTTAAATAATAAAAATCATAATTTATGAATAAGGTCAAGAATTATACATATTAAAATTTAAAATTTAAAATTATTAAATATTATATTTTAAAAATAATTATATAAATTAATTAAATTTATTTAAAATTATTGTTTAATTACTATTGACTTCTTTTTTTCTTTAGTATTATTATATTTAGATTACCTTTTTTGGTTCAATTAATGGTAATTAATTTTGGTAATACTTTGGGTCGGTTTAATGGAGAAACTATATATGTATTTATATATCTAAGCTGTTGAATAAAGAGAACTCTATTCAAGTAGGAACTAGGAAAGAAAGGAGGGCTATACAATTGGAAAAGCAATTTATCTGTTATTGATTGTGATAGACAGGTTACACATGAAATTTTGCATTATTAATCTTCCAGCTAACTAAATTATTGCTTTTTTGGGTAGTACAAACCAATCCAGCTTGCCTTGCCTTATTAATATTTGTTTTTTTGGAATAAGGCGTCATATTCTTTTTTTAATTTAAATAAAAATAATAGATTATAATCGAATCTCTAATGCATTGCCATATTCTCCAAATGTTAGAATATTTATTTTCCAAATCATATTCCTATATGGATAAAAAATGAAAGAATTATTGTAGCAATAAATTAAGGTACCCTACTTTTGACTCTATCCAAAGTTAGGTTATGCAAAGAAAAAAAATTGATGCATCTCTAATTGTTGTTTAGATTCGAGAATTAGTGTTTGACATGAGTTTTTGTTCGATATAAGTACATTTATTTTTAATTTTTTTTATAAATTTAAAAAATTATATACTCATATTATATTCAATTTGTGTTGAATAAGAACATTTTTAAATAAAATAAAGAGTTCAAATAAGATAAATTATAGCATTTTTGCCCATTTCTAATATTTTTCAATAAAAAATTGAATGTTTATGTTTTATTTACATTTCTATTTGTATAGCTAATTACATATTCATTATTTTCCTAAACTTTTTTTTTTTTGTATTTCATGGTGAATTGAGCTTTTTAATTGAAAATCATTAACATCAACAGTACTAAAGTAAATTAAGATTTAAATACTTAATCAAAAGACATTAAAACTTAAAATTAAGCATGCATTAATATATATTCTCATGCATAATACATAGGCATATAAATAATAATAATAAAAAGAACCTTAATTTTTTATATATCTTTTGTAGTTAAAAAAACGTAAAAAGGAAGAAGATGACATGATTGAGTTTAAAAAAAAAAAAAAAAAAGCGCATGATTGTCCCACGAAGGCCAAAAACTCAATTGACACATGGAAAATAAAAAATCCGGATCCCCGAACTCCAAACCATCATAACGGATTCAATTCGAGAGATCTGAACTCACAATCAGTTCAAAACCCGGCTACAAAAACACCATCCGGGTTCCAGTCGGGGTCCGGGACAGAGAGGGACCAATCAGAAATAGATTTATAGAACCAGATGAACCATTCCACGTCCACGTCCAACCACAGCCGTTAGTTTTTACAACGGGACCCACGTCCCTCCACCAGATTAAGATTTTCCGGTAATTAAAAAGAAGTTTTTTACTGCAATTTTCCATTGACTTAAACTGTAAATTTAATTTCCTTCTCCTTTTTATTTTATTTTTATCTATTTTTTAATCTATTTTAACTGTATTTCTTCAACGCTTCGGCTTCCCTTTCTCTCTCTAGAACGCTTCTTTGTTTTTTTTTTTTTCCTCTCTCTCTCTCTCTCTCTATAGCTCTGTCCGTAGATCAGACAAGTTCCTCGGACTCTGTCGATGGCTTCGAAGCGGATCTTGAAGGAACTCAAGGATCTCCAGAAAGATCCTCCTACTTCATGCAGCGCCGGTAATATCTTCTTCTCCCTTCTATTTTTTTTTCTTTTTTAACAAACGTTTGGTTAATTTTTCTTGAGGCTTGATATATACTCTTTTGTTCATATGGGTGTACTGTTTTTGATATATATTGTTATTTTTTTTTATTCTTTTTCATGTATTTTGTTTTTCCATAATTTTAATGGTGTTTGATGCTTTAGCAAACTTTGTTTAAAGTTTTGCAGGTAAACCAAATACAGCTGACAATAGAAAGATCAAAGCCTGAAACTATTCTTGTTTTATTTCTTTGTAACCAAAATATATGGCAATTGAGTTATTCTTCACCGTGATAAGAAGGAATTGAATGGCTTATGCAGTAGTAAATAAAGCACGAACTGGGTTATTTCGATGCTAAATACAACTTTAGTTAGTCAACCTTTGTATTTATTACAGCGATGAATTAATGAGATTTTATATCATTTGGTTGTTCTTGTTTATGAAATAAATGCGGTGGCTCGAACGTTCTCCGGTTGCTTCTATGCTGGTCCTGGAGTTTAGTGCATTTGGTTTTGTTTTATAGCTTCGATTGTGGTATGACTGAAGCTTCTTGGTTTTGGCATTATGAATTGTACGTCGTTCCATAGTTGACTTCTGGCCACTGTTTATGAAACTTAGATTTAATGATGAATTTTGTAGTTCAAGCATGCCGACACTAGTAAGTGTATAGTTTTTGGCTAGATATGATTTTTGGGTGCTTTATAGGATATCAAATGATTGATTATAATACACCCTTTTAGCATAACCAATCTCTGCGTAATAGTTTCTCAAGCATCAAACTTCTCTTGACTACGAACAAATTCTTTATTTCGTTGCTATAATTTCATTAATCCTGTTTTTATTCTTTTTAGTTAAGGGCTAAGTACAAAATTAGTCCTGTACTATACCACTTCTTCCAATTAGATACTTAAAGAAAATTTTGACCCAAATAGGCGCTCAAACAATCATTTTACTACATAATTAACCCCACTTCAGGTACCTATTTATTTGGAACGAAACATAGTTCAGGTTCCTAGTTAGGTTGTAAAATTCTTGAGGTACTTAATTGCAAAAGTGGTATAGTACAAGGGCTAATTTTATTATTAACCCTTTAAATAATGATGGTCATGTCTATTTTTGAAGGGTTAATTTATGGTATTTTTAGCTTAGAATGACTATAAAAGTTATGTGTGGCTAGATTTTTTTTGTGTTTGTAGGACATGAGATGTTGTCCTATGGGGTTTGTGTGCAAACACAGTTTAGCTAGAAAGGATGATGGCCCGATGGAAGACGTTCAATGTGCTATTTTCTGTGTTTGAAGTTCCTTGCGTGTACTATTAATCTACGATATTGGAAATTAAGAGTTTTTCTTGATCTTGATCTTGATGGGATTCTTGATGCAGTAGCAAGAGGTTTATGCAATTCTCTTATGAGATTATATCATGATATATTACTTTGTATCCATATGCTGACAGGTCCTGTAGCTGAAGACATGTTCCATTGGCAAGCCACAATAATGGGGCCCCCTGATAGTCCTTATTCTGGAGGTGTCTTTCTAGTGACAATTCATTTTCCTCCTGATTATCCTTTTAAACCACCTAAGGTAAGGCATATTTGTTCTATTTTGCAGTTATCCTTTAGAAGTTCCTGCTAGACTATCATGAACCATGCTTCAGAGATTATGGAATCCATATATTTATATGATTTTTTATCTTTGAGTGTAAATAATACAGCAGCTTATACAAGAAAATAATATTTTATTGATCTTTTCTTTTACCTTTTTTTTTTTTGGGGGGGGGAGGGTGTGCGATGGGTTTGAGTGTAGTCCTAGACAACTAAAGCATTTACTGGACTATAATGAATTTTAATCTGTTTTTATTTCGTTGTGTCCTATCTTCTTCGTTTCTTACAGGTTGCTTTTAGAACTAAGGTTTTTCACCCAAATATCAACAACAACGGTAGTATATGCCTCGACATACTAAAGGAGCAATGGAGTCCAGCCCTGACTATATCAAAGGTTTCAACTCTAAACAATCTTTTGCAATCTAATGGCCAGTAGTTTGACTTAGTCCAGATAAACATGTTTTAACGAAGAATGGGTAGAATAGATAGAATTTAAGGTGGCAGATGGGTGGGTTCAGGTCTTTCATGTTCGGACCATTCTGGATTCGAACCTTTCGATTTAGGCTGGGCTCGGGTTAGTCAATTGTTATTTTTCCTAATTTTATGAAAGATGTTACTTTTCAGCTTGCTTTTTGAGTTTAGGTTTGGCTTTTTTTAGGTTCCGATCTTTTCGAATTTGGATTATTTGGATTCAATTCTTTGTCTTTTTTTGTCGAATTGAACTTGGGCTCTTTTGAGTAGATTTTCGAGTTTGGGTTCATCTTGCTGCCTCTAGATAGGATAGTAAACATTAGACAGGCTTAGAGCCATTCAGCCACTCTAAAACTCAAAGCCATGATATTTAGCCAATTTAGTTCCTTCGGACTAGATAATTTATCTTATGCTTTAGATTGTATGAGAGGGGAATGTGTCAATTTTGACCTCTGCTTTGGCTATCAAAAATTCTTCCAGGCTCCTTGCTTGATGAAGCACTGTCTTAGGTTGAGAATCTTGTTGCCAAATGCTGAGATTTGTCTTCAGCAGTTGTGCAGTACAAAGTTTTATTTGGGATGCTCAGACCAAATTGTACATTTTCATTGCTGAACCTTACTTCATTGGATGTGACCCAATTGGCTCCCTTCGTGAATTCATCAAACACAACCTGTTCAAATGTAAGAGGTTGAAATTAGACGGTCCAAAATAGTCTGGAGTATCATTCTAGTTTCCACAATGTGCTGATCTTTTGGGATTTAACAATGTCCTTAGCTCAGCTTTGCAATTTTGAAATCTCTTAATTTTCTTTCTTAGGTTTTATTTTTTTGGTGGGTTGGTTCAAATATGTACATTCCATTCAGTTAGTTAATAATTTCTTTTTTTTAAGAGGGTGGGAAAGGTTCTTGTTTCCTCTTTCAGGTGTTGCTTTCTATCTGCTCCCTCTTGACGGACCCGAACCCCGATGATCCCCTGGTGCCAGAAATTGCTCATATGTACAAGACAGACAGGGCTAAGTATGAGTCAACTGCTAGGAGCTGGACCCAGAAGTATGCCATGGGCTAGTCTATTAAAATTGGTAAAAGCTTTCAGGATATTACTCCTCATTACTCATTGTGTACAAATCAAGTTCGCATTTTGTTGTCATTGCTTCTGTAATAATAGAAAAAGTGAAGAATACATGGAGACCTTAGTTACTACTTAATACTCATAAAGCTGGATAATGTTGCTGCAGGTATTGTACTTCATGTCTGGAACTGTTGTAGGATCGTTTGATAGTGTTTTTCAATAATATAGTGTGATGGAACTGACCCTTCTGTAACTTGGTGCTGATCCACTCTTTAAATTAGATGCCACGCTGCTTAAAATGCTGGCAGCCTGGACAATGAAACGCATCATAATGCTGCACTACAGGTTTTCTTGTCATCTGAGTTTAGCCAATGAAAATGAATTTTGGTAGGACGCAATGAGATAAGTGCAGTGGAAAATAGTAATAGAGAATGATAAGGAAGCCCAATAAGATGATTAAGAATAGAAAGTCCACTATATAATGACAATGGACGTAGCAGCGAAAATTGCAACCGAAAATGACATCATAGTCCAATAAAATGGTTATAGGGTATGTAAGCTAACGGGCACATCCGAATTGATTGACTTATGGGGACTTTACTGTCCACGTGTTACCACTCCAAGTTATATTTTTGCATTGAAGTAACCAAAAAAATATGAAAAGACTTAAATGTTATAATGTTTTTAATTAAATACTTATAATTTCATTATACTCAAATTAACTCTAAATTTTTAACTTTTATTTTGTATCCAAATAAGCTATTAATTTCTTATTTTTTTAATTTTTTTTGTTTGAGATAAAAATTTATTTGAATACAAATTGAAGACTAAAAGCTTATTTAAGTACAATACAAAAGTGAAAACAAATTCAAGACCTCATTTAATATTCTAACATAAGCAAGTAAAAATATATAGAGTAAAATGCTGATCACTTATGTAACTTATCCTTATTCCTATTGCAATAATTACAACTCCAATATCTACAAAGTAGTTAAAATTTGATAGTAAGAAGTAGTAAATAGTAAAATAAAAGGGTTTTAACTCTATAAGAGCAATGATAAAAACCACAAATAAGAAGGTGAAAATTGACCAGTTTTTATAATGGAGTTTTGATTTTTGCCTTTGAATGATGATAATCCAAATTTGGAAATTTAATTTGGGGAGAATTCGAAAAACGTATTGACTTTGACAGTAATAATTGCAAGATAGTCAGTCAGGTGAAGTAAATGATTAATGAAGGAGCAAGAGTATTCTCGTTTTCTACCTACCCACTTCTGCTATTATGTACAACTTGAACGTCCTGTTGGCTGCTGCTGCTCCTCAATTCATTCCTTGGCCCCCAAGCTTCAAGTTAATGGATATCTTTATGCACAAATTAAATTAGTTTACTACGTTTAATGCAATAATTTAATTAAAATAAAAAATAATACGTATATTTTATTTCTTAAAATATCACTTGTTCACTACCGTAATTAACTTTTTTCATATTATATTTATCAACATTCTAAAATTTGTAATTTAATTGATTAGTCAAAAGCATCTCGCTGACATGGCGGTGTAGAATATGCAACGGAGCTAGGCCTTCTATCCGTGATGGATATCTCCAGTCAGCGTGAGAGACACTAATCTCACTTGCTGTCACCGTTATTTGTAGTCAACATCAAATCAAATATCGTCATTGAGGATAAGTATCCAATGTAGTTGAAGCGTGTGGTGTACTCAGACCACTGGAGCGTGAGAGTCGAGACAGGTTTTTATTACTTGGGGACAAAGCCTATTCCGAGGAGGGTTAGGACACATGTCACTAACAGGTGATGCGGCGAATCGGGATCTCCGGTTGTCACCGGTATCTCCGGTTCTGTAACCATTGTTAATTCACCTATCTTAATTATTAATTTTATAATTTTGTTTGCAATTAACAAGTGATTAAGATTTTTTTAAATTAAAAAAAAATGAAAGGAAAATAAACTTAGTCTGATAAAGTAGTTTCATTCAAGATACTCCTATAAAACAGCGATTCCTGGCATTTTGACTCTTCTTTGCAACTGAAACTCTCTTCTTATCTCTAGGCTATCGCTCTTTACTCTCCAGCAAGCTTTTAATTTGCTTTGAAAATATCGTTTCTTTATAGTTCTTCTTCTTCTTCTTTTAAGAAAATCCCTGTTTTTCAGTTTTCCCGATGAATCCAGCTGGTTCGTTCCGAGTGAAATACTCAGAGCAAAGAACGGTTACGAACAAGCTAGTGAAGCCATCGAGCAAGTGGTTTTCCATGGAGTCCAAAGCTAAAGCCCATAAAATTGTCAGGATTTGCGTCACCGATGGGGATGCTACGGATTCTTCTGGCGACGAAAGTGATCAGGAGAGATATCGGAGAGTGAAAAGGCATGTAAATGAAATCAGGATCGAAGATTGTTCCACATTTAATCTCACCAAGCCAGCAAACAAGCAAACCAAACGAACGAGTGGTAAAATTAATCCTGTAAATATCAGATCAATGAAGCAACAACAACATCAATGTTTGTCAAACTGTGTGAAGTACCGTGGGGTTCGACAGAGGCCATGGGGGAGATGGGCCGCTGAGATCAGAGACCCTACGAGTCGGAGCAGGGTCTGGCTTGGGACTTATGACACTGCTGAAGAAGCTGCCTTGGTTTACGACAGAGCCGCGATTCGAATCAAAGGCCCTGATGCTCTGACAAATTTTGTAAAACCTCCCGTGAGACCTTCCTCAACGGAGATTGAACTAGAATTGATTTCTGGGTATGATTCTGGCCAAGAATCTCAGTCTCTCTGTTCACCTACATCCGTCCTCAGATTCCACTCCAATGAAGAAGCTGAACTTCAAACCGAGTCCAAAGATGACGCTTTGGAGCATATAGAAAGTGGGTGGAGGCCCATTGAGGAACTCTCGGAAGAACCAAGTAACTTATCAGATGCGTATTTATTAACATATCCGGGGGCTTTATGTGATTACTTTGATTCTGATAACCCTGCGCCAGTATTTTTTGATGAAATGAGGTTACCAGAAAACAGCGATTTGGAACAGGATTATGCTGATATTTCTGTTAAAGTAGATGTTGATTTTGAGTCTTGCACGTGGGATGTCGATAATTACTATTAAGATCAGTGTAATTTTGTCTGGGAAAAAACACTTCCCTGGAGTTGCTGCCCCGCCCTGGAACGTTCAGATGCTGCCCCATTTGCTGGTAAAATACTTTGCCGTGCGTAATTTTATGTGAATGTGACGGTAAATTCCGAGTGGAATTTTGGATACATTTTTCCAGTTTCATTTTTTAGTTGGTGTGTTTCTCTACTACAGTGTGTAAAGAAATGCGAAGTAAATATGTAAATTCTTGGTTCTTTCAAGGGGTTCTTTTTCGTGAATGGTCTCTCTTTTGTGAACTGAATAGGTTCGGTGTGCCTTTCAATTGGTGTGGTCGTTGGGTGTTTTGCTTGAAAGCGTGATTCACTCACGATTATGGCTTTTGTTCAAGAAAGAGTATAATCTGATAAATATTTTGGTTGTTCTTGTTCAATTCTTTGCTTTAAATCTTTTTTCTTGGCTGTGTATTTCATGATGGCGGTCGGTGAGATATTTTAATTTTTGTTTTCCTTTTTATCTTTAATATGGGCATTGGCTGGGGACTCAAAAGGCTGCCAAGTTAAGCTAAAGTGTGGGTTCCCATGTTCAACGGTTCGCCATCTTGGACACTTGTTAGCCAGAAAACTCTTCCTGGGTTTTGTTAGAGATATCGAGCCCTTCTTTTTAAGCAACGGCTGCCATTTTCATGCCACATGTTCCCCTCCCCTGTTTAGTTTTCATCGTGTCAAAGGGTTCAAAGCCTGCCCATCAAACAGGGAAAAATATGACCTTATTGGAAATTTTACAACTTGATAGTCTAAAAAAGTAATTGTGATGTTACTTTCACTTCAATTTATCGTGCTCTCTAATATCACCATCAAGGTTAAAATTATACTACCGCGAACAATCTTGTGTGTAAATAGTGAAGACCACCAGAGACACGTTTTGTTCCATATGAAGAGGCATTTCATTGTTATTGTACCATAATACCGTTTACTCGTTTTTTTTGCCTTCGCTTCAAACCTTAAATCAAAGACTTCGATTGACAAGACGATTCATTAGACAACAGAAGAACAGCGAGATGGCCGTGGGGTTCTCGTTTAGAGGACTCAACTCCACTTGACAAACGTGGCTTTGAATCCTTAGAAAATAATAATAATAATTTGGTCGACCCCAGAGATTGACTTGATCGGCTCTATATTCTAATGCATGATACTGAAATCACATCTTGAAAAGGATTGTCGTACAGCCTTAGGCTGCCTACAGGATGCTAGGCCTTGGCATTTCTTCTAGAAATCTTAAGACTATATGACAGTTTATTGTTCAGGCGATATCTCGGCGTGCTTGAATCTCAGGCAGCTAGAGGGTATCTTTTTCGAGTACAGCTAGTCAAAAGTTTTACCATAAAAGGTGGTTCGAGATTTATACATCACAGGCTTTTGGGATTTCAAAAACACGGCTAATTTTTGTCTCAGCTGACCAGACCCACTTGCAAGCTACGACTCTGGATTCCGGAAGCCATAATTGACCCCTCTTCCTGAATTGATCTGCAATTCTTTTTCCTTCTGATTTAAATTAAATGTATGGTAAAAACGACAAACCAGTGCATCGTTTCTTTGACTATGATGCCAGGGAAAAAGGAAAACCAGTGTAGTGTTTAGTTGGCTGTGGTGCCATGCCCCTCCCCCCCCCCCCCAAGGCCCTTCACTTTTTCTCAAACAAAGTTTTCCGGAATTGCTATGTTCGGGGTAACTTAGCTGGTAACACCAAAAATCTAGAGCAAAATTCCATACTGGTCAAAGATTTAGAGATCATGGAAAAGGAATTCTTCACCAAAGTATCGTCCAGTAATGAAATAGGGGGAAAAAGGATTTCAAGGCGATTAACAAAGGCCTTTCAAATAATTGATCTGCTGTTTCCTAAAACTATGCATTCTACAAAGGAATTCGGGATTGGTCAAACGCTGCAAACATAACTCCTGAACCACTCAGGCACCAAGGAAATCAACTTGCATGTAGCCATTGTTAAATAATGGATCAAGAATTCCCAAATCTATATATATATATATATATATATATATAACCAAATTATGACATTATTGGCATTTGGCTTTTGTAGGTGACATATTTGTCTGCTAACTTAAATCAGAGAAGTGTTCAAATATTCTAATTCAACTCCGTCTATTTTGATGGACAGCTTTTGATTCTGATGCCTGAAAATGGTACATAAAAACCCAAAATCATACAAGCAAAAGCTGGACAGACTGCAAAATGAGGAGGAAACTTAGCTAGATTTATGACAAGACACTTTCACATAAGACAACATATGACTTGCTAAAACAAACTTCTAATTATGAATTTTCACATCATCACTTTCATATGCAAAGGTTGTTGATATTTGTGAAGTGATTTGAGAGGATTTTGGATCGTATACAAAATATAGCAAAACTAGATAATTAAATAGTTTGTACTTCGTACAAATTTTCCTTCCTTTTCACCATCTCTATTACCATGAAGCTTTGACTGCTTGAAATAATATTTCTGGTTAACGTTTAGGCATTTTGTATCATGTAGAGTTGAAGTTGCCTTGCAAGTTGCAAGCAGAATGGGCCATGGAAGCCACTCCAAATATTAGATTGCCGATAAAATAGGAACAGAAAAAGGAAAAGGATAAAAAAAAAAGGGTTTGGTGGTGTTACAGCCTACATACAACTACCAGTTGTATCTTTTTGTCGGCTTCGGCTGACCTACCTAGTACCTACTTCTGACATTGTCTCTATGTTTCATGCGACGACCCGTGGAACAGTAGCAGTCGTCAGAATTCAATTCGGTAATAAGTAATAACTAGTAATAAAGAGATCAGTGAGAATACCGTTGTATGGTGGAGCCAAGCAAGTAACATAGCTGCATGCAAATTGCGAATGCAAAGGCAAAGTTATCGTTTGGATCCAGCTAGCTCAGCTTCTTTGTCACTCTCTGTTAAATATGTTAAGATTTAATAGGCCTACAATTACTCAGCAGTTTCAATTAAAATACATATTTGATCTCTACTTATCAAATTCACTTTGAAAAAAAAAAAAGAAAAAAGCCATAAACATTACACCTAACAGAAACCAAACTCGTGTTAC
>JBBYHL010000004.1:7341320-7356430 GCA_038381835.1 Adansonia madagascariensis
ATCATCAGCATCTCTAGGGTCGCTGAATTCCTGTTATCAGGGAGGCAGACAATACACACACACACAAAAAAAAAAAAGAGGACTGCACTTAAGCTGTGCAAAAAACAATGAAAAACAATGCCTTCACTGAGGGTTACTACTACGAACATCGGAGGAGACAACAAGAAAATAAGAACCACCACTTCACGTGAAATAAAATAAGACGGATTTTGGCAATGCCTCAATATCATTAGAACTGCCAGCAAAGGCAGTTTCCAACATTACTACAGATTTAAAGAATAGAATATTTTTTTCTTCAGGAACTACAGAGAAGGAAGTCAAAGAAAACAGATTTAAACACCCATTAAGAGTATTTTAGAACCAAAAAAAGGGTTACCGTCACCTGTAGGAGAAGGAGCTGGTGCAGTAGACTGAGCGTCAATGGCAAAAACAAGAGCAAAGATAGTCATAACACCCAAAAAAACCCTGAAAGAAATCGCTGCCATTTTCTTCCTTTTTTTCCTTTTTAGCACTAACAAATTCTCAACAAGACACTTTTGTAAATTATTTGAGCAGTGGGCAACAAGAGATTGCTAAAGAAAAATATGAAGTTGAAGAAAACCTCACAGAAAGTTAAGCAGAAAAAACTTTAAAGAAAAAGTTTGGGTCTAAGGTTGAGATTTTTATAGCGCGTTTAATAAGTAAAAATAGGGGATGAAATTAGCTTTTGGGGAGCCACTGGGAGTAGGGTCAGGTTTTTTCTGGATTGTTGTTGAGATAGTCTGTCCATTGGTTGATTGCTTTGTCCTTTTTTTTTTCCATTTTCATACCATACTTTATATCATTAAAACGGATTAAACGACCATTTGTTAAATTATTTTAACAAATAAGTGTTGTGTTAGCATCATTGTTTTTTTTAATCAAATTTGCAACTAATAATTAACTTTATCATTTGGATGAAAGTATTTTTTATTTAAATCTATTTTGTATTCAAACGGAAATGTTAAAATGCAAAATCGGTTGTGTAGTAAATTTGTTTCATATGAGTTTAAAAATGAATTTAGTATTTCAGTTTTGGGTTGGTACAAGAGACCAGCCTGATTTGAGCCATCTTAAGAAGTATAGAATGTTCTGTTCCAACTCATCTCCAATTGAAATATCAATTCCACTCAATAATTTTTGTGCATTTTTATTAATTTAGTAAATTTCCTTTTTGCAATTCTTCAGAACTATTGTCTTTCATTTTGCATTGCAAGGTTCAAACTGAAAAATTAAAATAAAAAAGAAAATTTCTTGAACTACACTCTAATTGTTGAATTTCCTTTGGTGTATTTACTGTGAATTTGATTTTAAATAAAATTTTTGACGTTTGAGTTTTGTTCAACTTGATCTAATCCTTAAGCAAGAGTTCTGACATGTCCATAGATCTATCCAACCTTGATCCGACTTAATTTTTTAATATCGATCCAAATCCTAATATTATTTAATTAATAAAATTTGATTTTGTACAGTATATAATTTTAAAATACATTTTAAAAGCCTGCAAACGCCTCTGTTAAGTAATCTCCATTATCATCAGCCCATTTACAAGTATAACAATTTAACCTGCCTCTCTGTCTTCCTTTCTTTCTTGTTTTTGGCCGTTGTTGCCTACCATCATTATCAAGGTTGCTGCCAATTGGTCAATTATTAGAGAAAGAAACTATTAGTAAAACAGGCAGATTGAGTGGCTGTTGACTCTAATTCTTTCATTGGTCTACGCCCGCACTTAAGCTCCATTCAATTAACAGTCCTCTTCAACTTTTGTCTAACAAACTTTCCATTTCATCAGTTAATTCCAAGGAGGGATGAGCTCCAAATATATCAGATTTACTCAGAGAGGTAGTGTTAACTTCGCCGATAATCAAAATTTTCTAACATTTACATTGATCGTAAATCAGTATAATTTAGTCTAGAATTTAAAATCAGCTCTCATCCAATTATATAATTTAATGGATATGTTTGATGTATAATTTTTCACAAGATTAAAATCCTATTTTCTCGAATAAAAAAAATATCTAACGGTCGAATTGCAAAAATCCAATCATCCTTTGGCCTTGGATACCCTCCAAGTTTTCAACATTATTTGACAGTTTAGAAGCCGTCACCACAGAAGTTCTCCATACATAAAATACTTTATATAAATATTTATGTTTATCCTTCTGGTTATTGCTTTGACTTTGAGAGTTTTGAGGAATTCAAATAAACAGATGAAACCTGGGTTGCCGGTACGTCTTCAAGATCGACCTTCATTTACAGTATTGGCGTCTTATACTTCAAATCTTAGACAAAAGCTAATATGCAGATGCAGTCCAATTATTGTTTTGCTCGAAAGAATAAAAAAGAGCCACCACAACCCCTGCATTACATCCACATCATATGCCATAAACTATTTCTTACACGATTAAAATCCTATTCAGTAATTGATATATTTTTATTTAAAAATTGAATTTAAATCGTAATTTTCAAGATTAAAACAAAAAAAAAAAAAAAATTAATATACCCAACAGCATGATTGGTAACTGAGGAAGTCGAATATGTTGGTGATAGTTAATAGGAAATCTCTACCATGCTGGAAAAATAAAATTGACAAGTTTGATAATTATGATTAGTTTATTACTATTTTACAAGTCTAGTCTAATGAAAAGAAGAATAAAAAAAGCTCACTGAAATTATATATGGAATGTATGGGATGGGACCAGTCATTATAAGAAGCTTATTCACACAAATGATATGATTGCAAATGGTATGTTGATCCCATGCAAATGGATTCTATGATAACTTTAAAATTTGAATTAGAATTACAATTAGAATGCTATTCCTACTTAAACCATTTTAAATGCCTACAAAATCTTTTACTTCAGCAGTCCAGCTCCAGGGCATAAACTTATAAGGAATTAAGGATAAAGCTTCTAATTACCACAAGACACAAACTTATAAGGAATTAAGGATAAAACTTCTAATTACCACAAGACAGGACACCTAATAAATCCAGGGCCAGGGATCTAGCAATCTCGCCATATTGTGTATTCCCCAATCTCACCACTTATATTCATGAAACCAAAGGGCAATTTTTACTATAAAGTTAAGATTGTTATTAGTAACATTCTTCCCCTTCCAATTTTTCTTTTTTTTGTCAAGTATCTTTTTAATGTTCCAAAAATTATGTATATTTTTTAAACGCCTAAAACTTTTAATTTTTTTATATGTTGAAATTCTTTTGTTAATAATTTTTTAAGCTTTTTATTTAAAAATCAGGATATATTAATTTTATACTTTTTAATTTAAATATTAAATATAAAAATTTTTCTTAAAGTCCGTGAAAATTAATGACATACATTTTTGAGACGGACAAACTAATTATATTAAAAATGATAATTCATAATTAATTTAATAAAACTTAACACATCAAATATATATGTATGTATATTTCTTAATATTATATAAACTTAAAGAGAGTTTCTTTATTTAAAAAAAAAATGGTTAGGCAAATCCTTTGGAAAAATATACATCCAACTCAAACCGCACAGATCTATTTCTAGGTAGTATGAATAAAATCCCAAAGTTGATAGATGAAACTCAAAACAACTACCAAATTACAAGCCATGATGCTACAATCCACAAGAAAAACAACTCTTCGCGTTTTCTTTCTTTCTGTTGAATACAAAAACAACTCAAATACAGATACATACGGTTATGGATAATTTTGAAATATATATATATATATATATATTTACAATCCACTCTCCAGAATGGTCCTAATATTTATGTGGTTTCCTGTAAGAAGCAAATTCCAAGCAAGTGACTTATAATTTTAGGAAAAATATTAAAAAAAATGCATGGGCAGGTGCAACCACATAAAAACCTAAGGCAATCACTGAAAATAACTGCAGATTGGTTATCAACTTTAGAACGTTTTTACGTCTCACTAACTCCAGCACAAGTAACGCCATTGAATTGAACAACTTATATTAGTACTTTTGCAAACAGTGAATCAACCTTTCCGGTCCTTACCTGAGACAATAACTGAATGTGGCTTACTTATTTCGTTCACACAGCCAATTTCGGATCCAGTGTTCCTGAGGCATTTCCTTCTCCAGTTAAACTATGGTCAGGATCCTGCATACAACATTTTTATCATTGACAGCGAAGAAGTGCTCAAAATTGGAGAAGTTAGGGCCAGGAAGGCATATACCTCCATTCCCCATTTGATATAATCTGGTGACTCACAAGCCTTGTATTCATCGACCAAACTTTCAATTATGTCCCTTGATTCATCAAACTCCGAAAGATCATTGTCCTGTTCACGTTGAACTAACAAATGACATGCAGTAGAACTAACAAACAAATCACACGAATTATTTCATTCATGGAATTCAGATCTTTTAACCAATATATAGAAGTAACACATGTCCTTTGTGCAGGTTTACAAATATGACTGGGTGCATGCTAAATAGACATGTTACAACTAACATGTATATGCATAAAACTCGTGCATGCTGATGCTTGCATTATATGTTCATGTGAACACACACAAAAAGCATAGTGGCAGCAGTAATAAATTAGAAACTGGAGCATAAATAAAACCACAAGAGCAAAAAGCTGGTAACTCACAGCAAACATTGGGAACTTTCGATAATTGTCAAGAAATGCTTGCTTCTTTCTCAACTTCTCATACTGGCTCAAACATTTGCTGAAGAGATGTCTGATACTGGTATGACTTGCTAGCATAAGACCACTCACCTGATCAAT
This sequence comes from Adansonia madagascariensis, assembly GCA_038381835.1. Taxonomy (NCBI): domain Eukaryota; kingdom Viridiplantae; phylum Streptophyta; class Magnoliopsida; order Malvales; family Malvaceae; genus Adansonia; species Adansonia madagascariensis. The sequence continues at coordinate 7,346,091 of JBBYHL010000004.1, forward strand.
GCAACATGCACTTGTTTATTCCTTCTCAATTATTTCTCCCACAAAAGGGCCATTTTAAGGAGATAGCAAAATCATGCTCAAAGTTGTTACCATTAAATTCAGACCAAAATATTGTGAATTGTTCAATAATACAAGCAAAATAAGAGATCTAAACTCGAAAGACAAGAACTAGAGTTGTACCCTATGGGCAGTCTGGACATATGGGGACTTTCTGGAAAGAGCAATCTACAAAAACACCAAAAGAACAAACAGATGAGGTAACTCCAGATAGCATAAGAAAAAAGAATTGACCTAAGTGATGACAACTGCTTCAACCATCAAGAGACCTGAATACTTGCAGGGCCCCACTCAATAAAATTTACTAGCCTTCTTTCACGAATCCTCTGTAGACTTTCATGCACCTGACAAAACACGGGAGATCATGTAATAAACGTTAGAAGATCAAACCAATAAGAATAGATGATATAAAAACATTTCCACAAAAAAAAAAAAAAAAAAGGTGGTATCCACGACTTAACGTTGATTTCAGACACATACAACCATTAACAACTACAAGCAATCAATTTAAAGTTACATATACTTTACCTTCAAAAAAACTAACAACAAGTACGTAAGCAATAAAGTTGACCCCACATAGTGATTAGGCTTTGTCAAACATGCAATCAATTTGAAACTGCAACACACCAAGTGCTTTCTTTTTCTTTCAAGGGAGAAAATATATAGTTACTAGCCCCATGAAATCAAGGTTGGATTTCTTTAAAATGGGTCTGTTTCTCACAGCTTATACTAGAAGACTTGAAATCGATGCATTCCTAGGAGCATCATTGCAGCCATCTTATCAATATCAATGCTCTAAATTTTCAAAGGGAGAGGAGCAGGTATTCACTATGATCACAAACTCAACTATCTTGAGTAAAGAAAATTAATACAAAAAGTCCAAAGAAGAAAGAGATATTCCCAAAAGAAGAAAGAATAAAATAGAGTAAAAATGGATATTGAGTATAATATCAAATGCCCATTATTACTTTCAAAAAAATAAATAAATAAATAAATAAATAAACAAAGCAACTGAACCATCATAAAACTTTTAGTGCAACAGTCAACAAAAGGAAGAGCAAGATGTTTGATAATCCTTAAGATAATTTCCTCTTTTTATATGCAATAAAATAACAAAAACTGCTAAAGAATGCAAATATTATTGCAATCGTCAAAGTCAATAGAAAAGTTAGGGAGGGCTTGCTCAAGAAAAAAGAATGGTATGTGTAATTTTCTTATACAAAATTTAAATGCAAGACTTGAAAGATATATTTCCTGTAAAAGTTATACCATTTCCAATAAAAAATAATTTACAAAACCTGAGTGGGATCTACTTCTCCCTGAATGATATTCAGTATAGAGATATACTTCGATTGGCTAGCTTCTTTTGTGCGTGCATACGATGAAACCATAATATTTTTTGTCTGCAAGGAAGCATATGGTCAGAAAAATGGAAACTGTTCTGAATCAAGTACAAGCTAAATATCTCACCTGGAGAAGTCTTCTCATAACATCAAGGACAGTAGTTTTGCGGATCACATTGGCCTGCCAAGAAGAGAAACACTGGCATCAGACTGCACCGAACAATTCTTCTTTACAGTAATAACAAGTCTAATCTAGGACTGATGAAAGATTCTGAGATGATCAATTTGACAAAAATAGAACATACACAATTAGAAAGCTTCAGCTTTAATCACCCTCAACTGGGAAAGTTCTTCTATGATTGGATCGGAGAAGGATGTTACATATTTGTCCTTCACTAGTACAAGTATACAACAAATGATTTGATTGACTTCTAACTACTAATAAAGGTCAAAACAAGTACCATCATTTTCCTCCCATTCTTGCATTTGTAGTCAATACATGTGAAAATGGGTCAATGAGGACAGTAATGATGAAATTTTTGCATCCATAAGTATAACACTTTAAGTCTAAGAAGCTAAATTAGCTCAATTTTAATTGTAATTATCTTTTGATAGCGAAAGATTAAGCTCTATGAGGTGATGAACAGAAGTTACTCCTCTATTCCTCTTGAAAGAGAAATAATGAAAGAAATTAGCTAAAACAACTCAAGTAACTAGTCCATGATTTTAAGGTTCTTTTAGCAGAACCATTTATAACCATCTTGTTCAGTATCTGAATTAATAGAGGGGTTTAGATTATGGCAAACACAGAGCTTCCTTCAGGTCTGTAAGGGAAGTCCTTAGTTTTGCATAGCTTAATCACATATGATATACTACATCCTTCTGTCCCAACCCTCTTTTTCACCCCAAACATTATGAAATGAGTAAGCGAACCGGTTATAGATGGAATTGTCTAAAGGCTCTACTTAACTCTTGAAAACACCGCAAGAAGCAATTAACCAGGAATCATAATAAACTACAAAGCTACAAGTACAAACTAGACAACATGAGTTTGTGACTCACCTGGCGCTCCACTGTAAGTGGTGTGTAACCTGTCATAAGAAAATGACACCTTGGTGTTGGAATTAAAGAGGCAAGAAGACCAACCAAATCGTTGTTCATGTACCCTGGATACCGCAATGTAGTTGTGCTTGCAGACATCACAGTGGAGACCAAAGAATTTGTTTGAGAAAATGTAGGATTAGTTAGATGTAAACGCTCCACAGCAATTCTATTAAGCGCAGTATTGTCAAGAACAACGACACAATCAGCATTTAAAGTTAGTCGCTTGAGTGTCAAAAGTGAGTTGTAGGGTTGGACTACAACATCACTTGTCTCCATCTGGTTAGGAAATACACTATATGTCTGGACCAGCTTCTTGCTGTAGCGATCATTCAGAGTCTCCAACAGATAGGAACCCATACCTTCATTGTAGAATGAGAGCAGTCAAGTTGCGACCAAGCCAAAGTCTTCAAGAAAATTTCAGTATCTTATGATTAAGACACTACTACCTAGGATCCTAAAATTTGCAGCCAAATATAACAACCATGTGTGGACATATAAACAAAAAGACAAAAAAAAGCTTAAACTAATTAATTAAAAATACTTCATATGCCAAAAGAGAAAGATAAAAAAACAAATATGAAGATAAGATGAGGAAACCTGAGCCCGTTCCTCCAGCAATCGAATGACATAGAACAAAACCCTCAAGACTGTCACTTCCATCAGCTTCTCTGTCAATCATGTCCATTATATCCTCTTCAACAACCTTTCCCTGCTTGAAAATCATGATCAAGGAACTGGAGTTTGATAAAGAGTATTAACACATAACACATGCAAGTCATGTGACTCATGTCAGATTTTTTCATAAAAATTTGCAATATAATTTACTCAATAATCTATTTAAACAAGCAAAACATGAATCTAGAATGAAAAAAGAAAAACTGATAACCTTAACATTTCATGAAAACGTATATCTATTGATCCTATTACGCTGTATATAATATTGATCCTATTCCGCTGTATATAATAGATTACTGTTAGCTGAAATTATGCATTATATTTTTCCTGAACAATATGATGATTTCAACATGTTTAAATTAATGTGCAGGAGACCATGGAGAGTGGAGATGAAAGCAATAGGGAACGAAAGTTGAAATATTACTTGAATATCAGTACCAAAAGTGTAAAGGTCCAAACCTCAATGAACTTATATATCAATTAAACATTACTAAAGTAGAAAATTAAATGCAAAAGAAAACACAAGTGAAACGACCTGATGATATCCGCTGGCCCAGTTGTTTCCAGCACCTCCACCGTGATCAGAAACAAAGATGTTTTCGTGATTGTAGAGATTTCGATATTCACTGTTTTGAATTCCATTAATTACTCTAGGTTCCAAATCGATGAGTAAAGCTCGTGGTATATAATGCTGATCGTCAGCTTGGTAGAAAAAGACATCTTTCCTGTCACCTCCCTGCATCATCCGTGCCGAGAAAATTAAGACATAGAGATACCGATGTTTAACTCACTAGAACTGAGTAACTCACTTCTTATTCTTCTATAATATCTCACATAAAATTAACTCAATATCAACCGATTACGGGTTAAGCTATGCCTAATGAAACTTCAAGACCTAATCTGACTGCTTAATTAGCAAGTGTTTTTCAAAATCATCATAGACATTTCATTATTAATAAAACTGCAAAAAAACACAAAAAAAAAAAATCCACATGAATTTCCATAATTAACTGGAAAGTGAAGCTTTGAAGTACAAATAATAATAATAATAATAAATAAGAGAAAACTTCCAAAAGAAAAAGAGAACCTGAGTAGCGAAATCTTCAAGAATTCCTTCTTTGCTGATGCCATGTTCGAGGCAGAGCTGCTTCCAAAACTCCATTCCGATCTGGTTCCCGCATTGTCCCACTTGCAGTGTTATGATTTCTCTCGGCATTTTTTTTTTCTTTTTCTATATCTTTCCTTTCTTACTTTCTCCTGAAACTAGGGCTCGGACCGGAAGGGGAAAAAAGTGTCCGGCGCCTGACGCCCTTTTAAACCAAAAAAAAAAACAGAAACGATGGAAAAAAAAAAATTAGATGATAGATTTTTGGTTTATTCTATAACTCCTTTGTTTGGGCGTGAAATGCCATTGTATATAGTATCGACTAGTATTAACTGTTTTTGCCTGAGAACAAATGCTTGAGTACGCTTTAAGTTGACCATACCCTCCCAACTTCTCTCGTTATTGGTTGGCTAGTGAAATTAAATGGGCCTTTCGGGTTGTTTATAAAGTTGGGCTTCACTTAAGGGAATGCAAGGTCTTCCCCAGTCAGTCAGTCAGTCTTGTTTTGTACTTTTTACTTGATTACTTGGGTTCAACAAGCTCACAACGCTAGTCCTTGGACTTGGACTTAAACAAATTCAGAACTTCAGTAACTGTTGACCAACATCAGAAGACAAATATCATTCCAGTATGAACAGGAAAACTACAAGATTTATTATTACAATATTAATGGGAGAAACTAAAGTACAGAGCTCCAATTACCATCATTTAGCTTTGTTCTTAGATCAAACTGGAAGGAACTAACAAAAGCATACCAAGAAAATAACACAGCCTTTGTAGTTTCGAAAATTATAACAAGGGATCAATATAAAATCTAGCGAGCCCACAGAAAAGCTCCCATGGCAAACTTTCTCTTCTGCTCAACATCTCCGGAAATGGGTAGTCCATACTCTTTTAGCAAACAATCAAGCTTCCACTCTGGCATATCCTCGTAGTCAGCTTTGGTGTACCTTGGGTAGTGCAATGGCATCTGAAAGTGGCCGCACCAGTTCCTAGCTTGCTGACCATTTGTCCCGCTGCCGAGGCTGCTTGGGGATGCTCTGGCTACTGATTCCATACTCATTTCAGCAACACCTCCTAACCGTATGGATATTTGGGGTAGCTATTATGGTTGGTTGGCTTAGTAAAGCAACTAGGTTGTGGCCTTTTTATAGAGAGGATTTAATGTCAGTGACAGAGAGAATGTGGGGGCACGTATTGCGTATTGGAGCAAGCATTGTTGAAGAGGTGATGCGATATTTCAACTTGACATAACTGAGAAAACAAAGCTTTTCAATTTTTGAGAGGGTTTCCTTTTACACATCTATAAATTTCATAGCAATAATAATAAATAAATATAATAATTCCATTTTGCCCCAGCAAGCCAGCACATAGCCCGACCTGACGGCTTTTACTGAAGTGCTATCAGCAATATCCTTGTTTTTAGCTTCGTCGGAGCCTCAAAACTTTTGGACATTGGCAGAAATGCATTATTATTGGATCTAGATATTTAGATTTTTCATTTTTGTTCCTATAAATCAAAAGTAAATTCCGACTAGGATTGTCGGAAAGGTTGATTCAAATAATTCAGTTCCCATTTGTCCATAGCTATTCAATTTTAATGCAACCTTCACCTAATTACCCTCCAAATCTTCTACACCACACATTGACTCTATTAAAGAACGTGAACCGCAGGCATTTGCCCCACCAATCCAACAGCATTCAATGCCAACCTTCTTGAAACGATTCATGGTGGCGGCCATTGCTTGCTGTATTGTTAAGAGTGTTGCAGCAAAAACAACTGGTTATAAACAAAAGTTTGTAAAAAAGAAAAATATCAACCACTTATGGTGGCTTGATTGGTACCATAGCTGTCGGTAGCTGCAATAGCAAAACAATTTAAGCCAGAGACCTAGTCAAGATAAAGTTGCTTTCAGTACTGTTTCTGTTCATTAATCCCTCTGCAATAATACATAATTCTGTTGGTGGCCATTTTTTTTCAATCTCTTCACAGCTAACTGTTAATGTCCGGCCATAGAAGGGAAGGCTACCCCATAAAACAAAGAGAATTAATCTTCATTTCAATGAATGCTTAAATAACAAGATATTTTCTCATAATTCAAATTAGAAAATGATCAGTTCCATGTAGTAATCACTTTCATGTTATATGTTCGGCTGTAAAAAACTTTACTATATACCTAATTGATGAATTTCAATTGGTGCAAGATGAACTGTCAATAAATTTAATTTCCTTTTGTAGGAGAAGTGCAAAAGAATTGTACACTTCAGAAAAGATGCTGATCGTCATGAATCTGTTTTGCGATCAACTGGAACATTGACAAGGCTCTCTGGATCTGATCTAACTGTCGAAGGCAAGCCTACGAGCATACTTGGAGGGCCAAAGTACATACGTAGAGACATCATGCAAACAATGATTCCAAAGAAAAGCTGCAAGGACGCCAAGAAAATAAAAACAAACGATTCAACATTCAACAATTGCCAAACAAAATTGGCAGCATAACTGCCGGAACAGCCCTGAATAAGTTTCTCTATGTTTTAAGAGTTATATTCACATAAAATGACTAAAACAGAAAGGATAACCCATAGATCACCCCACAAGTTGATAAAATATTCTGGACTATGTGTGTATGTGTGTGTGTGACCATTTTTTGTTATCCATGAAACCAAAAACCCAACAAAACATAAATTTAACACCAACATGCAGGTTAGGAACACTATATTACAATAACACACTTAGACACCAAATTAGGGGATGGATATCTAATTCAGACCGCTGTTGATAAAATATTCTGGACTTAATGTATGTGAGACAGCATTTTTCATTAACCATAAAACTAAAAGGCCAAAAGAACATAAATTTAATGCCCGCGTGTTAAACCTGTCCATGGGCTGGGTTGGGCCCAAAATTTTGTACTTCCCTTACCCAGGCCTGTCCCCAAAGGCCACATTACTGTTAAAAAATATTAAATATTATAAAAAAAAATTTATAATTAAATTTGAGTAAAATATTTTTTAATTAATGAATAGTAATTTGGGAAAATCCCTGTCCAGGCCCGGCCCTTGACTTGTCTACCTCCATCCGGGTTGGAACGCTAGATTACAATATCACACTTAGAGATGCAAATTTAGGGGCTGGATATCTTGGTCAGACCACAGCAAGGAAGCCAACCTGAAGTGTTGGCTTGAAACTGAAGAGGAACACAGACAGAACCAATTGTCAATAGCATGGCCATCGAAGTGGAATACACCCAAAAGAATAAGTAAAAACAAATAGTTTTTAAAGAACCTAAGAAAAAGAATAGATGAACTCATCCTAAAATTCAAATCATCATAAAGCAGTTAAGAAAATCTAGAAGCATAAAACATATCAAGGAGAAATCTCCAGGTTCAAACATAAAAACACAAAAAATCTAAGACAAAATGACATTCACCAGCCTATGCACAGAAAACAAAACACAATCAAGATGGTTAAAAAAAAAGGCACCTTGACTATATTGTCAGCATATTTCATTAACCATGAAACCCAAAACCCAGTAGAACCTAGATTTAACACAACCATCCAAGTTGTGATGCTGTACCCATTAAACAGCCATTGCCGCAAAGGTCCTTTCTTAAATCCACCCCTAAAATCATTGAATACAAGCCGCGCCATATTGAAGATTGCACCAAACCTTGAAGAAGAAGGTCAAATCAGAATAAATCAACCAATGATCATATTAATCACTTTGAATGGCTTTTGAACGTTGCAACATATTAATACACATTGATTGGTGAACATATAAGATTACAAAAACAAAATAGGTAAAAGATAATATTTTATATTCATAGTAACGTTTTCCTCAAATAACAAGGCAATGAACATTTTGCACAAAAAATAAGTAAGTAAAAAGAAAGGAACCTATGTGTACAACTGTACATTCTGCCAGTATAAGCTATCATTGTTCTTCTTCATCAAGAACTCCGTAAACACCAGCCAATGCGGCAAGACAAGCAGATAAAATTCCTAACATGTATCCTCGAATTGATGCCGAGAAGAGGGAGTCACATGAAGCCTTTCCACAGCCTTTGACCTTAATAAAGATAAGACAGAAGGATAATTTGAATCGTGAAAGCTATGTTTATACTTCAATATCAACAGAAAAGAGCTTGTATCCTGCAAAATTTTCTAGGAGATAGACTGCTTCAAGAGCATGCATATGCGATTGATCCTAATTAGATACAACAGCTTCCTATGAAGAGATGTTGCATTCTTAACTAAGCTGTTGCTCCTTGCCATTCCTTCTAATCCTCCCTCTCCTTTTTTCTTTCCTTTCTTAAAATTTTCTGAATGCACCTAAATTTATTAAAGCATTTTATTCACTTTACTACTAGCAAACAAAATTATCACATTAACTAGTTCTTCCAACTTATTTCTTATTTAATCTCTGTACGTGTTCCAAATCTATCAAAATCATTGCCTGGTTTCTCATTTCTCACATTGGATTCAAGTTTGACACACCAAAATACATTAATCTTCCAACAGTCAGAACAAATTGATCAGGCATCAAAGTGTATGTAACTAGTCTTCTAGTACACTAATTGTTGATGACACCTTGAGCATCCATAAACTTTTCTTTTATCACAAGTCATCATAGCGCAAATCACAGCACAAAACACATATGGTTTACTTAGACATCCTGAGTACTTGACTCATGGTTGTTCCAACTGCCAATAGCATGATGGCCATCCACTGTAGATCAGTAAGCTGCTTCTTGAGAAACAACCTAAATCACGAAACAGCAGCATTTACTCATTCACGAGAACAATATCAACATCAAAACCTGTTACGTGGATATAAGATAGTTCAAATACATAAACCGAGAGTAGCACCTGAATAAAATTCCAGCAGTGACAATCTTCAAATTGCCCATTATCTGATACGTCGAAGTATCGACATACATAAGAGTAGCAAATTGGACATTATTATGGATTAAGTAAATGACAGACGGAATGGGGAACAATCCAACGGTGTACCAATCCGTTGTCATTTTCGGAGGAGGCGATTTCTTACAATCTCTCCATAGAAGAACACTCGATACAATAAGCTGCAACATAAACAGATTACTATAATATTAACAATCCATTTTTAGATCTAAAATTAAGAAAGTTACTGGAAATTTGAAAAAAAGTACCTTAAAAACCTCAGCAAGGAAAGTGGCGTAATCATTTTTATATTTTCCATTGCTTTGTGATAGAGTTGTTAATATCCCCTGCCAAACACTAGAATGTATATGGATCTAATCGTTAGTTTAAGTGATTAGGATTTGGGAAATGTATGGGAATGCGGAAAGCAAAAATAAAGAGGAATTAGGGTTTGAAGTAAAAGGACAAGAAAACTGACCTGAGAACTGGTGAGGACGGTGAGGAGAGAAGCTACTAAGTACCACTTCATTTTCACTTTCACTTTCGTCCGATCCTCGGAGTGAAGCAGAAGCATTGTCATCTAGAATCCAAACGTCGTCGTATTTATGCCGCACTGTTTTTCTTCTTTTTCCTTATGTGAAACGCAGCGTCCGCATCCCAGGTCGAGATCTCAATTGGGCTGATCGGCAGATATTCTCAGCTCAGATTTGTGTTTTCTTGGGTTGGGCCATTAGAATGGCCAGTGTGGCCCTTTCCGTGTGGCATAATTCAATTTTTTTTCTGTGGAAAATATCTACTAATTATTCTTTTTTATTTTATAATTTTATTTGATACACTAAAAGTAAAATTTTTTTAATTTTATAAGCGAGATTAAAATACTGTCATATATCTTGAATGAATATTTAAAAAAATAAAAAACACTTACAATATTTTAACCTGGTGTGTGAAATGAAAAAAACTTCACTTCTAATCTTTTCTTAAAATGATATACATTTTTTATTTATAAGATATCTTTAGTTTTCTATTATACGCATTTATAAGACATTTTAGATGATGCATAAAATAAACATTTTATATGTGTTCAAACTCATTTAAAAGATCTAATATTTTATCTAAATCTTTTTAAGTTTCATATATTTTTTAGTTTTAGATAA
>JBBYHL010000004.1:7362399-7377755 GCA_038381835.1 Adansonia madagascariensis
TAAGCTAATAATAGATTATTGAGCAGAAGTAATTTTGCAGAAAGGCTTTCGTCACACTAGTTTCAGTAGTTTTATACTTCCAGTTGAGTTGGCAGCAACCAGTACGTTTGACTTTTGTCTCCAACAGACACTTGAAACAAACTGTCCATTTTCATCAGTGATTTGATGCCCCGAAATTGGATCAACAGACCTGAACTTATACGAAGTGATTGGCATTGGCAGAGATCTATAATAACAATAAACCTGCAAGAGGGAAAATAAGATTTGGAGATTAGTTTAGCGTTGGCTCAGCTATTTATGCATGCAAGCCATGGGTACACTGATCATAATTCATAAACAATAACAACATAGAAAATCCAGACTATAGAAAGAGATTTCAGCACTTCTTTTGTGATTAAATGCATTTACCTCATTAGTTTCTGAACCACATGCTATATATCCATCCAAAACAGATAAACCAACAAAGTTCTGATGAAGCAGAAAAAAAAAATGGTTAGCACTTAAAAATATAGCAGACGCTCAAACTTTTAAGAGATCTAGGGAAAGTATCTAACCTTCTCATTTTTATGACCACGGAAGGTTAAGCCACAAGTATTGGAGGGCGATGCATCCGACCAAGTTTTGTTGAGATCCCACAACTTCAAGGTGTGGTCAGTGGATGCAGAAAGAAGGGATCTGGAATCCAAGAATTTCACATAGCTAACAGCTTTTTCATGGGCAGCCAATATGCACAAGGGGATTCTAGCATGCCGAAGATCATAGCAGTGGACCTTGTAATCGGCAGATCCAAATGCCAACAGATGAGGAGAGTAATTAGAGAACTGAACGCAGCAGACATTTGCAGGGCTCCATATAGTTCCAAGCGAACTTTTCTGCAATAATTTGATTCAAATTTTATTCATAAGCTTTGGGGGGGGGGGAGAAGTGAACTACACTTCTTGCGTCTATCCAGATTGAAATGAAAAAGCAAGGGGTTGGAAGAGAAAGGATAAAAGTCAATCCCAGAATGTAATCTTCATGTACTAAATGGCAATAAGTTTGATACAAGGTATCAACAACTCCAACAGACAGTCATTTTAAAGGATTTTCATTAAATGGTGATTTAAACAAAATAAACTAGACATTTACTAAATGAATTAGACAAGTAAATATCAACCAAATCCTACGCTGATAGCTTAAGATGAAGATGATGGGAAATTTAGGCATAGGCTTGTGGAATAAGATGATACTTGTGCTAGTTATTAGCACAGTCATGATCAGATCAAATAGTAAAGGAGTTTTGCTAGTTATTAGCACAGTCGTAAGCCAATCCTCCCCCATTCTATGAATTCATTTGGATGCACCAATTTCAATGACAGCATGCACGCAAGCATGCAGGTGATTTGCATGTGCTTCTGCAGTAGTGAGAACAAATGCAGATGCAGATGCAGGTATGTCTTCTTCCTTGCTTTTCGTTTTTCATTGAGAGAGAAGACAAGTGAAAAGACCAAAACTTTACATGCTACATAATAAGAGAGGTAGGAAAGCATACCTCATTAAGGCTCCAAAGCTTCACAGAGCAGTCATTACTTCCACTAGCAAACTTTGTTGGGTCAGCTTGAGAAAAGTCAACAGACCATGCCCTCTTTTGGTGTTCAGTGTATTGACAGAGTCCTTGACCAGTTCCCGCATCCCATGTCTGTACCCATAAGATACCATTTATCAATAAAATAAATGGCAAGAACGTTTAACAACCTTAATTCAATAATAAAATGTTATAAACCAACACAAAACACAAGGCAAATTAAACTTTTAGAAAGAAGTTCGGTGTTGCAATTACTCTTCAATGCAATAGAACAAAACATAATTCAGCACCTAGGCAAATACTTCCCAAAAAGTGATTGATCATGAAAAAGAATTTACCACTCTACTGGAATAATGTCAAAACAATGATGGATCATCAACATCTAACAAATATATCACTATATATAAAGTTTTTGGGATAAAACCTTAATGCCTTATTTGACAAACATTCACATCAAGCTATTTTTCAATTAGACCAGGCTATTTACCTGAACAACACCATCATAATCAGTTGAAGCCAAATAATTCTTTATGTAGTTGTTCCAGCAAACACAGCTAATCTTTGACTTGTTTGGCATCTCAACCACAGGATAGTGGATATCAATAGAGTCATTCATAAATGTATCAAACTCGAAAATCTTGATTCTCTTCGATATGCCAGCAGTAGCAATATAATCCTCATCACGGTCAAAACTAAGAGTGCATATCACATTTGCAGAGTTTGCAAGGTCTCCGTTTCTTATTGTTCCACATGCTTCAAACTTGCTATAGCAAGCAAACTTGCACAAACCTTCAAAAAAACTCCCGAGGGGATCAATAGATTTCTGATTCATTGTCAGCTTGCCATTCCCACTTTGCAACTCGGACGACCCATCACTATTCTTCAGCGAGTCTTTATCAGAGCATGCTGCAGCAGCAGTTTCTGAAGAGTGGATTTGGGATCTCATGGAGAAGTAGGCGTGCTCGAGCTGGCTGATATTTTTTGACAACCATCCATCATTTACATCTGACTTCAAATTTGATATATCACGAGCAACTGAAGTTCCACGGTCTTCAAAATGCAACCATTTTTTTCCTGCACTGGGAAATTCATTTTGTGTCTGAGGGAAAACTGAGGATGTCCTTAATACATGCCTTCTCTCAACCTCCTTAATATCTTCTTCTAAGAACCTGATCTCTTCAATCAATTTGGAGGCATGCTTCTGCTTTTGTTCGTCTAATCTAGTTAGAAAATGAAGTAATATCTCTGATTCAGCCATATCACTATCAGAAGATTCTGATAAATCGTTCCCACGAGACCATTCTTGGGATCCACAAAATAGATCAGACTGCAAGATTTCCCTGTTTTTGTACAGAATTTAAATGTACTTAAAGAACTAAAACAAGCTGAATCTACATTAAATCTTCATGCATTGCAGTAGCCAACATAACCTACATACCAACAAAATAAAGTACAAGCATTTGCAATTGTAATAACACCATTTTATTTAGGAAGCCAGGAAATAGAAGTAAGAGCAATTATTGCAATTGTAATAACATCATTTATTAAGGAAGCCAGGAAATAACAGCAAGAGCAATTATTTATGTGCATGCTATAAAAGGAGTAACCCAAGTCCAACCAGTGAATTTTACAACGTATTTTAACCTCTAAATGAACCGTATTTTAACCTCTAAATGAACTGCTTTCTTGCATTCAAGTATATATATGCTCCTTAGTAATTTAAAAGATAAAATGACAGCATAGAGTTCTATCTAGGCTCCTCAAATAATCTCATATGTGCAGAAAAAAACATGTTATTATGTTACTTTTCATGGGAAGATTACAAGTATAATAAAACACATTGCATGGAAGCAAAGGCATGAATGTTAATAATGGGCAATTACACCTAAACATCAGAAATTGTACCAGAATATCTTTTCCCCCCCATGTAATAAAATCAGAATGTCTAAGCTGAATGTCAAAGGGAAAGAATTGGAGGATTTATCTTTTGTCCGCATTTTATATTCGCTAAATTCCATACATGTGTATGCTGCTACAACTACAAAACTATCAAATTGTTTTAAGTTAGGATTAGCACAGGGTCTAAGAATGGAAGATACTAACTGTTTACTTCTCGTAATTGCAACCTTCAATGTCTCTTGATTTCAACTTTTAAGCTAGGATTATCAAATTGTTTTGTTCCATGAAGGCTCTTAAATTTACCAGTTTTGAAATTTAAAAAAAAAAAAGAAAAAAAAAGCTATAAAACAAATAGTTACCGCAGATGATGACAGATTATAAAAGCTACATTTATACCTAGTTGTTGGACGAGACCGAGGTTCAGGATGGAGAAGCCAAAGACAAAAGCCAGCTTCCTTTGGACTTTCTGAAAGGAAATTTGGTGGAAGAATCCGCTGGCTCAAATCAAACATCATTGCAGAATGCTGCTCCATTGATTCAAAACAACATAGCAGCTGAGAGAAACAGCCCACGTTAGTTGAAAGGATAGACTTTCTATCAACTCAACGATTGAAAGTTATAGTAGAGGAGAGACATTAAAAGATTATTAACACCAGCTGTTTTCGTGGCAAAACATTTCAGATAATTTCTAGAAAAGTTGTGCCGCATGCATGCCCAAGCTGCTGGGAAAATACACGTAACAGCGGGTTGTAATAAACATATCTTCTAAATTATAGAGATTCAAGTATTGGACCCTGTCTCAAAGAAAGTATCAGTACTATAATGTACTAATTTACTCCAACTTACTCTATATGAGCAACAGTAAAAGTCAAGATTCATGTTATTAGCAATTTTAAGGTTACCCCCTGAATGACACATTTTAAGAAGTAATTATTCTGTTGAAAGATGGCAGTGGAACTGGAAACCCCAGCTTCAAAGAGATAAAGACACAACAGGGACACCAGATTCTATGAGGAAGAATGTCTCACCCTGTAGTGATAGAATACAATCTATGTTGTCCCGAATTTTGTGAATCACATTTGTCCTGTTTCCCTTTTCCCTAACAGGCTAAAATTGCTGTAATAAATTCAGTGCCCTTTTTATTTGTTCAGTTTCAATCATCAAATTATTAAAACAATGGATAAGCGATTATAAAATAATACCTAACTCCTAAACTAATATAAAACAGACATGTGCAAGCATTTCGTCTTTCTAGCCTGAGGGGATTGGACTTTTTCACATACTTCGATGATACAGTCTTATAAAATTTCACTCTGACTATAACCTCAGATCAATTCATTTTAAAATCTATGGTTCTACGACCCAAAATCAAGTCATACACTCTTAGCATGGTTGACCTAATGTGGGGTTCAAATACATCATATTCTATGAAGAGAGTATCAAAGAAGGAATTCCAAAAGTACTAAAAAAATATGAAATCTAATAAAACTCCTCCCTCACCTCAAAAAGAAAAACCCCAAGGCTATATATATTTGATGAAAATGTGCAGCTCGTTCCATTGAGCTCCCCTGGGTAAGCATACCACCTCTCTTCCAATTGTGTACCTGTGGAAATAGACTGCGCCACAGAAGTTGTAGCATTGTGGAAAACTGGAGGCTGGTTGAGAAAACAGTTAGAATCTTGCTTAATAGATGTATGAAAACCGATAGTATTTCGCATCTTGATCCTGGATCCATGGGGAGAGGTGAATTCAGATTTGCAGCCAGGGGACTGCATGTTCTCATTGAGCTTTAGCTGCTTTGCACCTAGGCTACAATGGGCAGCATTCATACCTTGTTCCAGGGGCCTTTTCCTCCTCGTATCATCATTTACTGCAGACTCTAGCCCGTTCTTGACAGATAGACCATCATACATAATCCTATTTGATAGCGATAAACGGAAACAGGATGGTCGTAAGTCTTGCAAGACCACTCCTTGCGAATGTGCAGAGTCGACCAACTCCAGAATCTGCCTGAATATAAGCAAGCTTTCAACTTTAGCTTCTTTTCGACTCCCTGGTTTTAGCCATTCTCTCAAACTAATCCAATTGGGGCAAGGCTCAGTAGCAGACCGATCAAGCCCAAGTAAACAAGGCTGGTCATTATCAACAGTTGTGCAAGTTTGTGGATCTCTTCTGATAATGCCCTTTCCTTCCAAAGCTTTCTTTTCAAAAAACTGAGAAAAGCTAGGCCTAGATGATGTCTTCAATCGAGTAGCCGCAACTGACAATGTATTGCTTGAGATAGCCATGTTGTCGGTAGCCTTCAAACGCAAAGCAATCCCACCTGGTGTTTGGTCAGTATGCTTGCTCTTATGGTTCTCATAAGACATTCTTGCAAGCTGCTCTTTCGCTCTCAACAGCATATGATTCGGATGTTCGTCTAAAACCTCAGATTCCGACCTACTTTTGATATGATAAATCCGTTCCCACTGACCTTGACTTAAGTTGTTTGAGCTCTTGGTTAAACTTGAGGTCTTATAGTTTTCTACTGTCAGTTCTTCCACCATTATACCAGTCTCGGTTTCATTCTTCGAAGAAGTGCTGGGACATGGCAATGCAAAGCGACTCAAATCATTCACTGGCCAATTGCTCCTTTCTGATCCATATGATGTTATTGGCAATCCCATCAAAATGTGACCTTCAGATTTCAATGGAAAACTGAAGTTTTTTCCTTTGAATTCAGCAGTCTCTGGTAATTCATTTGCAGCTATTTCTTGCTCATCTCGTTCCATACTATCCAAATAAAAACCCAATTCAATCAATTTTTTTTAACTCTAATAGCACATCACCAGAAGAAATAAAAACAACAAATACAATAAAAATAAAAATGCTGTGAAGAGCTAAGAATTCATTATATTTACACAGAAAAAATAAACAAGTTATCTTCTAACTTCGATGCATCATTTCAATTTTCAAGCATCAAAAAATTTTCCAAATAAATACTGAACAAAACATACAACTAAATATAGCTTTTTAACTTTAAAAAAGAGAGAGAGAGAGAGAGAGAGAGAGAGAGAGGAATTTGGGTAATTAAAAGAATTAAAATCAGCTATCTTTATCACATGAAAATCTCTTCTCTAACTATCAGAGTCGAACAGAATATCAAGAAATTCAAAATGATCATGTTCAAAGCCAAAAAATAATAATAATAATAATAATTAAGAATTAATTAACAAATCAAGGAGCAAGAACAAATAACAGTTACCTCAATTCGAAGCAACAGAGGAAAGAAGAAAGTAGCTAAAACTTGCCAAAAATGGAAACAAAAAAGTTACTGTAAAATATAATTTCTGGGTAAGAAAAAGAAATACTATTATATTAATAATTTAATAATATCTGCTTAGTCAATTAGACACACTCAACCAGGGTCGGGAACAGAACAACGTCTTTTCGGTGTTCTCTAGATATTTAAAAGTATTTTTCATTTTAAAGTCAGTTAATTAAATTGCTTCAATTTTGTTTGGCCCATGAATTTCCGAATTTTATTAATTTAATTATTTTATTTTATTTTTTTAAAAAAATGTTTGTGAAAAATATAAGATAATTGGGTTGCTTGAACAATTTTGCTTAGCTCACAGCCGTCACAAATGTGAGGAAAAAGTGCCGCCACGATATTTTTCCCAACAAGTCTGGCAGTCAAAATAAAAAATAATTTTAAAAATAAAAGAAAAGAAAGTTTGAGAGGATCTTTTTGTAAATGCCACTGATATCTTGATTATTACCAAATCTGCCATCCAAATTCCAGTGCCCCAGTCGCTTCCCTTGTTAATTAAAAGCCCAAAAGGAAAGAAATTATTAATTCCAGTGGAAATGCAGGCATTTGATCAACCCTGAAACACGGTGGAGGGTGTCTCCGTGTCTGGGTGACACGGCCAGTTTGAACACAGCCTCGAGAGGACGTTGCATTTTAGTTTATGATGCAATATTTAGACAAGGCAAACCATTGAAGGGGTGCTTCTGTAATTTTCTTTTAACTCCAAGCGCGTTGTTCTTTGCAAATTGCGCGTAGCCGATGGCGATGCTGTCGGACAACAACGAGTTGTTCTTAACGAGCCACGTAGATTGTAGGCCCTTGCTGAAGGCTAGCACGTGCAGAGCAATGCTCTATTCTGTTGGGCCTAAAGGTTTTTGGGGATTTGGGCCAATTACATTTCCTTTCAACCCCAATGACTAGTAGTAAAGCCGTTTCAACCACAAAAGCAAATTGATTCCTAACCCTCCTCACTACTTCACTTTGGACTAGTTTAGGGTTAAATATTACGTTATTCGTATTTGAAGATTATATAAATATATATTTAATGTAGATATATTTAATTTTTAAAATTTTTTATATTTATATTTAAATACGGGTGGAAGAGAAACATCAAATACAAATATTAGGTGACGGGGACGGGGACGAGGGAAGAAGTTGGAAAACATAATTGAAGTTGAAGTTCTGCGTTGCGGGAGTATCAATATTCCAATGGTTCTTTCAGTACGCTCTATAAGTAACGAAGATTGCTAAAATTTGGCCTTGGCCTTGACCTCAGTTCAGTCTGACATTCTGATATCTCAACCCCTACGATGTCCTTCACCACCTCCACCGTATTGTCTCCAATGCAACAGCTAATGACGGTAAAACCTGAGGGGAAAAAAAAAGGAATAAACAATAGCAAAACATTTACCATATTAATAAACCATTAAAAAAAATAGCAAGTTTTGAGATGGTACTGGATTATTAGACTCCGATAGACAAAACAACCCGTTCTGTGGGGGACGAGGTAATTTGCGTCAATAAAAAGCTTAAAGGGTCAAATATTTTAGGGCATATGCAAGGTCAAACTTGGATATATTCAGCCAAAGCAAGACTAATACTTTTACTCTTAAGTAACTAAACTCAATCTTGTCTGCATCCATCCATGCATATGTAAACTCAACAACGATCAAAAACAAAATAATATGTCGAGAGGTATAGTCGGTGAATATCAATATTCATTAATATTCCAATGGGAGAAAAAATAAACATTATTTCCTGCATTTAGCAACAAATGAACTGATATGAATCAAAATAAACTGAAACTTCACAGAAGTAACAAACAGACCCTTATATAAAGCTCGCTCCAATGCCCTCATGCCTATAGGCTGACAGTTTTCGTGAATGCATATCAATCATGTCAGTACATTCCAGAGTGGAATTGCCCTGTTCCTCCCATAACCAGAACTGATAACTAAGCCTAGAATTTGTATTGTTCTGCGAACCGCATCAAGAGCGTAACCAACAGTTGAGAATGCTTGCTTGACTGAATTACCAGAGAACTTCATGCGTTTCTTCCTCAAGAACGGACAAGGATGTTCTGAAGGAGAAGGCACTGCTGCAAGTCCAATTGCATCACATGGAGCTGTAGTTTCTTGGGCCGGACCAGTAATTTAGACAGTACCTAAAATCTTGGACATTCATTGTGTTAAAAAAAAAAAAGCAAAAAGGGGTACGGCATTTCTCTTCTTCTTCCCCATTTCTTGGTTTCGTGTTGTTAGTTTGAGAGCAGGACGCCGTTGCTTTCGGAGCGCGTGTGTTTGGTAAGTTGTTTTTATTTATTACTATTATTATTATTATTATTTTGATTTGGTGATGTCTTTCATGGCAAGAAAAAGCAAGCTTTGGTTTGGTGGGTCACATGAAATTCATCATTTTTTATTCAACAAGTACACATGCATCACTTTTTATTACGAAACATAGTATTCCATTAAATGCAATACACAACGCAGTGACCTTACACATCATTAACAATTATACTATCGTAGATAATTTCGGTCATTTATATATATATATATATATATATTTTACACATTCATTCTGATCTTTGGATATTTTAATTTAAGGCGAGCGCACCATCTCCTTTTCATTCCACCTTCATTTTCTTTTCTTTCGTTTTTGTTCATTTTAAATTTATTCTTGCTTTTGTTGTACTTTTACTGTTAATAAATAAATTTTCCTCAAAAAATATTAGAAATTAAATGAAAATCTAAAAGATACAGAGCTTATTTTCAAAAATTATCTCATTCACTTCACTAAAAATTTTAAATTTTGTTATGAAAATTAATAAAATGGCAAATACAAAATGATAAAACATATTTGATAAAATTCTAATCTCACTTATGAAGGTTTATTTTAATAATGAAGTCAATATTTTATTTTATTTTGTTTCTTAAAAAATTAAAAAAAAATGAGAACATCATGCCAAAAATAGTATTCATGAAAGCCAAAGACACCATTGCTAAAAACGAGGAAGAAGATAGATAGGGTATGAGACTATTGAGCACATCATGCCAAAAATCAAATGCAAACAAAGTCGAATTGGAGGACAGATGAAAAACCAGATGCATGTTGTTCCTTAAAATTGCAGGAAATCAATCATCCAATATTTTACCCTTGCAAAATGGCTTGAACCTAACCTTATTTAACTAGTAAAGTTGAACTTCAATTCATACTAAAGTTCAATCAAGCAAGTTATTGAGATAAAATGTTCTACTACACCACAGAAACAAACACAATCAATATCGCAGAGAAGGCTTAGGACTTGCTTTCTCAAACTTTTATGCAGAGGCACGCAAATCGCGTTTCTAAGATTATTCCTTCATCCTTATTGACACAGCACATAAATGAGGAGCTTAAAGCTACGGCGTTCACAAGGAAACATAGGAAAACAAGGGAAGAAA
This sequence comes from Adansonia madagascariensis, assembly GCA_038381835.1. NCBI lineage: Eukaryota > Viridiplantae > Streptophyta > Magnoliopsida > Malvales > Malvaceae > Adansonia > Adansonia madagascariensis. The sequence continues at coordinate 7,372,599 of JBBYHL010000004.1, forward strand.
TTATGGACAGGCTGGTGCGAGTTTCTAAACTCATTTATGAGAGACAAAATAGTTTAAGAAGATCATCCCTAGTTTACCTTTCTCTATATCCCCTTGCCTACAAAAATAGAAACAAACTCGTAAACATTAAGTTTGAATTAGCACCGTTTCAGTCTGATATTCTAATCTCAACTCCTAAAACGTCCTTCACCACCTCATACGTCACGAATGCAATAGCTATTGATGGTACGACCTGGAAAAAAGAAAGGGAAAGAACAATATTAAATCATTGACCATTAAAGGACAAGATATATTTGTATATTTGATTCTATTAAAGAACCAAAAAGAGAACACCAAGTTATTTAGTAGGTTCCATTCAATACTAGATAACTTCTTGTAGTAACATAGTGCTGTGTACAGCCAAGAAAGGATGGAGATGTCACTGGATTATAGGGCTTTTAAAAATGATACTTTCCGGGGAAGTCAAGGTCATTTGCATCAGTTATGCAAAAAGCTTAACAGGGCAAATTTTTAAGGGCATACGCAAGACAACAATTTGCTGCATTCAGCCTGTGCTGGATTGATACTCGTACTTTAAACTAGATGTCAATCTTGCGTACATCCATGCATAAACTGATCAAAGATCAAAAACAAAATAATGCAGAGGTCTTGATGAAGTCATAAATTTGGTCTATGATGATGCAAAATATACATGGATCATTAGTTTCTGATAGCTTAAAAAAATTAAAGCAAAAAAATTAAAGATGAAAATATTCCCCATGCCTAAGCCATCTCTTCGTCCAAACTAAAATTTCTTTTAAGAGAGCATCAACCAAATGGAAAAATGTTATTCCTGCACCAAGTGAACGTTAATGAATCAAAAGACACTGACCTTCACAGAATTAGGGACCAGACCCTTGTATAATGCTCCAAAGCCTTCATGCCTAACAGTTTTCCTGAAAGCGTCAATCATGCCAGTATATTCAAGAGATGCCTTATTCCTTCCATCACCGGTGACAACTGATGCCGCATCTTTCCATCCTACCATTTGCATTCTTCTGCGAATCACATCAAGAGGGTAAGCAACAGTTTGGCCAACAGTTCCAGCAGCAGCCCCACAAGCAAGCCTGGTCGTCACACTCAACTCAGAGTCTTCAACCAATCCAAATGGTTTAGTTTTGACTAACCAATCTTTTAGAGATTCATACACAGCAAAGTTGAGACCCACATATGGTATCTGCAAACATAAAATGAGTTCAATCAACATACCAAAAATAAAGTAAAGCATTCTCTTTGTCAGGTTAGACAATAAATTCACCAACAATAAATCAGAGATCACTTTTGACCATCCAAAATGGGGCTGCAAGCATCATGCATACTTCACAGGAATCTGATAGAGCTGAGTCAAGGCCAAGAAACTTTAAAATCATAAATGGTAAAAACAACTGCAGAAAGGTACTATACAACATTCCCCGGCGAGTATAAGGGTGGAGAAGCTGATTTTTTTATGTGTGGATCAGATAATTACGTGACCCTTGAAAGAAGGATGCTCCACCCTCCCCATTTCTTTCTCTTCTAAGACCTTATGTTCTGCCCGGTAGGCATGCACTCATCACATCCATAACACTCAAAAACCATTTAACGATGAAACTCCAAATAGAAGTAACTCAATGACTCACAACTCCAATGACTGAAGGAAGCCAACCCTTGTATAATGCTCGTGGGCCTTCTTCCCGCAACACAGTGGACAAAGCATGGAACATTCCTCTATACTGATAAGGAGAGCTCTCTGTCTGTAATATACATAACAAAATGATTAAATACTCATGTAGCCAAACTACAAGGAACAAACCCTGATCTAAAGAAAGAAAACATAGCAGTTTAAATTAAAATGAAATCAATATTTGCTTTGAAGAATTAAATATGTTTTAAATTTTCTTCTTACACAAATAAATCAAGGAAATAATAAAGTTATGTCAAAGTTTATAATGTACTAAAAAGTACTACCTTCCAAAGCTTCATGATTATATTGAGATAGATTAAACCAGGAAGTAAAACATCACGTATCTGCCAAGTAAACAATATTTAAGAGACAATACCTGTACTGTGAGCCTGCCTCGTACCATGTCCATTGGGTAAGTTGCGGACATGGCAATTATTCCAGCACATGCTCCAGCTCCAAGGCGTAAAAGAGGAGTGAGTTGAGCATTTTCTGCAGAATCAACAGCAATAAAGGAAAAGCCTTATATAAGCTTCCAAGATTTTAGGGACATCTTAATATCAATTTCATGACAGGCATGATAACTTCCATGTAGAGCATTCCCATGAATGCAGTCCTTCCCTAACATTGATGGACTTATTGACCATAATTTATCCTGCAATAACAAGTTCCACAAGACTTCCAAAACCCAATGCCTTTATATTACTATTATTATGGAACAATATGAGCATGTAAGGGACAAAAGTCATAGCTTATTAATTAACACCTGGTATTAAGCTAAACATCAATCAATGAACCTATCATAACTGAATTCTATAGTTGCCTTATATAATGCAAACATGAATGATTGCTCAACAAGAAGATGATGACAGTATTAATCATACCATTGCCAGTTTGCTGTTGATACAGACATAGGATTCCCCTGTCAAAAAAAATAACAAGGAACAATCAGCCAAGAGAAACAGTAACAATTTCTTCAGTTCAAAACTTGAACGTGTGTGGTAGGAGCAGTGCAAAGGAAAGAAAACTTTGCACCCTCAAGGAACCTTAAGGCTGATAAATAGCAATTACATAACCAAAGATTTTTTTTATGCACAGTATAAATAGATGTGCTTTTTGTCCAAAGTCACACATAGACTGATCATCAATATTGCAAGGACCAAGTAAACATTTGTCTTAAAACAATAACAAATTTCAATATGATAGAATAAGATAGATTGACTCAAACTAGCAATACAAGGATAATCCACAAGAAAGCCAAATTAGTCGACCAACAGATAATTAAATAACAAGTTATATTCAACAGTTTTTAGGAGCCCTACTTTGAAGCTTGCTCGTAGCTGAAGAACTTGACCGCTGAGTTCGGAACAATGCGTGCACAATTAGTGCCGTTGCCTTTGAATAATCCGCGAAAACCTTCCGTTCTCCAAATGTACTTCAAGCCTTGAATTGTTCCATTGTATTTTATACTATGTGGATTCTGAACCTGCAATTAAAAAAAAAAAAGAAACGTTTAATCAATTATGAAATTAAAATGTTTATTTTTCTTAATAAAATGCAAAGAAATTAAAACAAAATGAACCTGAAGTAAGATTTTTAAACGTTCCAAAGGAGCAACGGCAGTTCGTGACCTGCATATAAAAAGGATAAATTAAATATAAGATCAATTTTCATTTTTATTTTTCACTGAAACTTGATAAATCAATGTTCTTGGAAACATTTTCCACCAACAAAACAAACACTCCAGAGCGAAAGAGAGAGAGAGAGAGAGCTCACACTCCACCGGCGACACCGCCGGCGACGAGAGACTTGCAGATGCTAAGAACAGCATAGCTAGGGGCCTTAACACCCTCTCTCGCGAGCTTCGCTTCCTCAGCTAGATTAACGAACGTCGAAACCGCCGATTCGCTAGTCTTCACATCCTCCGACGCCATCGAAAACCAAAAACACAAGAAATAATCTTTAGAAGTCGCAGCAGAACCCTAAGAAGTATCTCTGACTATCGGGAAGTATTATCCGGTGATGGATAGGGGTCAAATCTCCGAAGCGATTTACGGTAAAAAGTGGCTCCGCATTCCTTTTGCCCTTTTTTCTCTAGTTTTTGTGTTGTTTAGTTTCTGAGAAGTGTGGTGGCGACGGCTTGAGAAAGTGAGACCTCAACTATTTGAGAGCGTGTTCACCGTTGCGTTAAGAGCGCGTGGGTTTGGTTTTTTTTGCCTTTTAGGGAAGGGAAAAGAGTCTTCGGTAGTCACGTGTTAGGTGGGTTCGTGCAAGATTAATGGGGCATGCTTGGGTCTACAACGGGTTAATCATGTTGAAAGTGGCATTTAGTATAGCCAGGTTTTTTTTTTTTTTTAATTGAAGGTAATTTAATTTGTTCTTCCTGTTTTATTGCAATTTGGGAATTTTAAATATTAATGATTTTAGGTCAAGTTATTAAATCGTTATGTTATGATATGATTTAAATTCAATTTAAAAATAGCAATAATAAGTTCCATCATGATCTTTAAAATACAAATTTATTCATTTTCTCTCTTGAATTTTAGTTTTTATGAATAAATTTCTATCTTTAATCATTCTAATTAAAATGTATCTTATCTGACAAATATCTTTGAATTATTCAACATTGATTCATATCTTATAAATTTCTATAAGTCAATAGATATTTATATTACAAACTCTTTATTCAATAAAATTGGAATTATTTCTTTTTTATGTCATTTCTCATAATCTTATTATAAATAATAAGAATATCTTGCATGTTTTGTATTTAATGATTTTTTTATATAATATCAAATACAATAATTTAAGCTTATTAATTATTTATGATACATACCTAAAATGATAAATTTAAAATTAGGATTAATGAAATTATTTTATAATATTTAGCAATTTAACCATACATTAATTGCAACAACGATATCAAACAATATCAAAGATGATAGTTTTATTGTTATTTTTAAAAGTGTTTTAATGAAAATATGCATGAATTATAAAGTTATTATTAAAAATGATTGTTTTTAACAAATATTCATAAATGGTCATTAACCTTATTCGTAAAAGAGAAAAAAAAAAATACAAAGAAGAAATTCTAAAAAGGTTCTTTGGAGTTGTAGAAGGCAACCTTCGTATGCTAATTCTAAGATCTAGAGTTCAGAACTTGACTTTGTCATTTAGTTAAAAAGACTTCAAAGCTGAAAATCAACTTGATTTTCATATGATTTAATATTTTAGACTCAAAAATGTCAAACTACAACTTATTTACTTGAATTTAAAGTGTTAAAATAACAAATAAGCGAGTTAAAGCTAGATTTGATAATTTTAAATAATATAACATATGATACGATATAATATGTTCAATGCATATAAAATTATATAATAAAAATAACACAACAAGTTTGATAAAATAGCATATTCATATTTAAAATTTTGATAAATTTAATAAATTTAATTATTTT
>JBBYHL010000004.1:7391116-7403242 GCA_038381835.1 Adansonia madagascariensis
TTCTAAATGCACACTATTTAAACTCTGGCTGGATTACACCTAATTTGATTACAGAGACTTAAGGGGCTAATTAATAAGAGGGAGGCAAGAGTGGGACCACTTCAGATTGTTAGGTGAGCTGCCTGTGGAACACCAAATCATATTCACATTCACCTTCCATTTTCCAAACGTAAATAATAATAATAATAATATGTGCTTAATCGAAGAAGTTATGTTGCGCCATAGTTGGCAGAAACTTGCCATTATTTTTCCACACTAAAGCAGAGGCAGGACCTTTCACTTATTTTCGCAACAGCAAAACTCTGGTTTTCTATCACTGCTCGCAATTGTCATCCAATGCATGTACAAACAAAGATTTTTTTTTTTTATAAATAATATATAAATAATTTTAAGAAACACTCTAACTAAGAGTCTTTCGTTAGTAAAACCCTTGAATAAAATTGTTCCTTCAAAGAGAACAAAAAAAAGAAAAGGAAATGGCAAAACTCGCGGATTCCACTTGGACTAACCGATGTTGTCGTTGAAGAATCTATGAAACGAAAGCGTTTTATGTTTTTTTTTTTTTACTCCTTTTTCCCTAGAACATTGGAAAACGTATTTCTGTCTTTCTCTTTCTCCCTCCCCAAAACGGAAACAAAACAGAGCAGACTATTATAAACTCAGATTTCGTTAGACACGAACTATTCTTAATCTCTTTCGACTGCAAATTTTCAGAGTGTTTTCGCAAACTCTAGGTTACGGCATTGTATTTCCTTAGCTAATCTAAACTGTCTCTTAACCCACCGTTCTCAACTTTCCCTTTCCCTGTTTGGTCTCTAAGAAAAACCAAGAAAGCAAAAGAGAAACTTGCTTAAAAGTTAAAAGTATAGAAAGCCTCAATTCAGCTTATCTCTTCCCTTCCCTTTTTTTTTTCTCCTTAGCTCTCTGTTTTTCGGTTCCCAAACTTGGCTAAAAAGAATTGTTTTTGTTTTTGTTAAAAATGTAAAACGAGTTTGATGGTGATAGTTGTTGCAAGAGTATTGAGGGATATTTAAGCTTTTTTTTTTTTGTCGGAAGGATACTAAATTATTTTTGGCGCGACGTTGTTTTCTTATTTGTGGATATTGCTTTGGAAGTTTTGAGTGACTCAAAAATGGCCGAGTCAACCAAAATAAGATTGGTTCGGTGTCCAAAGTGTGAAAACCTTCTTCCTGAGCTTGCTGATTATTCTGTTTACCAGTGTGGTGGCTGCGGTGCTGTTCTTCGAGGTATCTGTCGTGTCTCTTCTCTCTCTTTTTTTTTTTTTTTTTTTTTTTTCCTCCTGGGGGTTTGTTTGGTTGATGAGAAAGTTGTTGGAAGAAAAGAGAAAGAAACTTAATTTTGAGTCTTTGATCTGTGTTAACATTGTTTCCATAAATGTTGAAACTTGAACCAATTGGTTAACTTGAGGAGGGATTAGTTATGGTTAAGGTAATGTTTTTGTATGGCGTTTTTAACAATGAAAACTTGTTAGAATCCGATTGTTAGCTATTTCTTGTATTTATCAGCAATTGCAAGGTGAATTCCTGGACATTTCAAAGTTGGCTTTTTTTGTTCTTTCCATTTACTTCGTGCTATATTATCCTCAATTACATTGATGATTAAACCTAACATATTTGTAAGAAAAAGAAAGAATTGAGAGGGCTTGCATCATCATTTTCATTGCTTAGAATCCGATATGGTCATAAAAGTATATGAGTTTGGCTTAATTTTGTTGAAATCAAAATAATGAAACCATTTACGGCCCTGGATTTCAGTTTCTTGTTGTTATCTGAACCTTTTGCTCTTGGTCTTTTGCAATTAGATAAGCATAATTTCTTCCATAAAAGCTATAGTTTTTTTTTTCCAAATTTTGATAGTGGAATTTTGTTTGTTTAACAGCAAAAACTATGAATCCTGAAGCAGATACCTTCTCTGAGAAGTCGGAAGAAGACAGGCTTGGCAGAGTTTCTACCAAATCCCAAATTTCCTCAGAAAAGGGAATAGCAGACTCAAGTGATGCCCCCGATGCAGATGTTAAATCAAGTATCGGCTCTTTGAGGTGTGATAAAATGAGTCCAGAGAAGAATGACGTTGAGTGCAGTGATAGAAGTAAGAATGAATCCAAGATTTCTGCTGATAAATGGTCTTTTGAGAATGGTAATGATGTTAGCAGGAATCCAATAGTAAATTCTATTGGAAGAGAAAAGGAGGAGTTGGGTTCCAATTTTGGATATACTGGTGGGTTACGAAGACTTGGACGGATGTCAGATTGGCAAGCTGGGAAGCAAGACGAGATGGAGGGATTTCAGAGAATTCCAAGAGCAGTTCTTGAAGGTGTACGACTTTCAACCTCAAACCATCCAGATGAAGGCCCATCAAACCATCATTTGGATTCTTCTTATGGTTATGGTGAGTTGTTGAGGAATCTAACTGATGAGGATGGTTCTAGTAGAATTGACCTTGAACAAGGTCGAGATGAGATTCTGAGGAAGCTTGACGAGCTAAAGGAGCAACTTACGCAGTCTTTTGATGTGGTTGACAAACCAAAAGAGAAGTTTCCGCTTGATGGGAGGGTTTTTCCTCCAGAGTCTTATGGTGGTGCTGATACCTTGTTTCCAAATGGTTCTTCTAGATCACGGAAGCCCCCAATGCCTTTCTTTGAACCCGATAAACATGCTGCAGGAGCAGGACCTTCTTATTTTAGTCATTTTGCAGAACCATTTGCTTATCCTGTTGGGCATGATATGACTCAACATGGGTTGTATCCTCCAATGAATAATCCAAATCATAATCCTGCAAGTGGAGATCCTTTTGGATCCCAGAAGATTGCAACAGCTCTGCACCAATTGCCTGGAGAATACCAACAACAGCTACCTCATCCGTACTTTTCTGGGCAGTACATTGAAAGTAATCATAATCCATTTATGCCGTATTCACAAAGTTCAGTATTGCACCAGGCTTCTTGTTCTTGTTTTCATAGTTATGAAAAACATAGGCGAGTTCCAGTGCCTGTTCTACCCAGTGTATTTGGCAATAAAAGATTTCCTGATGTGCCTAGTAATCCAATGTACCATATTGAGAACCCTGCAACTTGTGGTTCACATTTCCTTAGTTCTAGGACTACAATGCCTCCTCCATTGAATGTGCATGGTACACAAGCGCATGCAAGATGGCCAAGTGATGTTAACTCTGAAATGGATGGTTTTGTTCGGTGCCGTCCCCAGAGGGTGGTGTTAGCCAGTGGTGGCCGCCGTTTTCGTCCTATAGCTGGTGCTGCTCCATTTATAATGTGTTATAATTGCTTTGAAGTACTACAAATGCCCAGGAAAGTGCAGCTCATGGTAAAAAATGAACATAAATTGCGTTGTGGAGCCTGTTCTTCTGTGATAAACTTTACTGTCATCAACAAGAAGCTTGTTCTTCATGATCATGCAGAAACAAAGGGAATTTCTGTGGAGGTTGATGATATCTCTAATGAAGTTCTGAATGATAGTTCCTCACGTTTCCGTCGCCTTGTGAACCGAATTGCTTCTACCTTCTCATCTGATGACTATGATAATTTTGGTTTTGATTTTCTGTCAAAGGACAGAAACCCTGTTGAAGTATCAACAGGCCAGGCCTTGGACTCAGTCAGACAACCTCAGGAAATGCAAAGCTTTCATTCTTCATCTCCAAGCAACTCTGAGGATGAAAGCAGTCCGGATGTTTTAACTGCTTCGAGAGAGGAAGTGAATTATGTTCAGCAGGCAACCAAATCCACTTTGTCTTCCTCACCTCTTCAAGAACATTTTGATTACACTTCTATCAATCATGCAGTCAACCGGTTTGGGAAGGGAAACTGTAGTAGTCGCTCTGATCAAGAGAAAGTTGTGTCAAACAAGGCTACCACACGACAAAATTCTTTAAAAGATGCATCAATACGTACTGAGATAGAGGTGTCATTCAATGAGTACTCTAATACCGGGATTTCTCAAGATTCAAGGGATATGACCAGAGAAGATGATCAACAAAAAATGGCAAGAGGAGGTGAATCATTTTTGGCAAATATTAAGAAAAAGAGTTTTAAGAATGTACCAATATTTAATCAACCAGAGGGACATGGGAAAAGTAACATTTCAGTTAACGGGTACCCTATACCTGTGCGCTTGGTTAAAAAAGCTGAAAAGATGGCTGGACCAATTCATCCTGGACAGTATTGGTAAGCATACATTGATTTCCTTTCTGATCTGCTCTGCTATGACTTACTAGTTTTTTTTGTATGTCCATATAAATCTGATCCTGATATTGCTTGATCAAACTATAATCTATCTGCTTTTTGGGCCTGTAGTTTCTTATGCATTTTAAATAATTGATGTTCTTTTGCTTGCACATGCTTAAATCAGGTATGATTTTCGAGCTGGATTCTGGGGTGTTCTTGGAGGGCCTTGTCTTGGCATAATTCCTGTAAGATTAAATGAGTCGTACCTAGATATTAACAGATAAGATTTTTTTTTTTGGGGGGGTTTTGCCAATATTCTTTTTTTCTTATCTTGATATCTCTTGCAGCCATTTATCGAAGAATTTAACTATCCGATGCCAGAAAATTGTGCTGGCGGGACCACTGGTGTTTTTGTAAACGGGAGAGAGCTCCACCAGAAAGATTTGGATTTGCTTGCTAGTAGAGGACTTCCAACTGATAGAGATAGATTTTACATCATCGACTTATCGGGCAGAGTCCTGGATGAAGACACTGGTGAAGAGCTAGTTAGCCTTGGCAAACTTGCCCCTACGTAAGATCTAATTCTCTGACTTCGTTTTTCTAATTTTTGGTTCATCTCCTTATACTAGCTATTTTTGTAGGTAGTTAAGTGTTGCTACAACTAGTTAAGAAACAAGCCTTGTTTCTTTTAATTCATCCGGTGCAGCTAATAAGTAATGATATGCTCATGATTGTTTAGTAATGGTAGTATGCTTCTTTTTCTTTGCGAATGTTGGATTTTGGAAGCCAATGAGATCTTAGTATAGGAACAAATCCATGGCTTTGAGATATCCTAGGGTAAAAAGAAATAAGGTTGATAGGCTTTGTTAGTTGAAATACTAATGAATGTTAATTGTTAATACATCATTCCAACATATTGTCCCCTTCTGTAGGATGGTTGGAAGTCATCTCTTTAGCTTTTTTCTTGCTTCAGTATATTTTCATTATAAGTTTGAACTTATTTTTTCGATTAATTCATAGATTGGTATTTAAAATTTCTGTAAAATAAGATGGGGTTTTCTTTATGAGGCTAATATCCTGAAGCATTGTTTGATATGAATTTGAACAGAGTTGAGAAAGCAAAGCAGGGTTTTGGCATGAAAGTTCCAAGAGCAGCTGCTTAATGAATTTTGTATCAATTACAGAAGTTATTATCCCCATGGATACAAAAAGTGGGTTTTGATTCATTCTAAATCGAGTGCAGAAATAACCATCTTGGCAAACTGGTTGGAAGGTTCAGAAATCTGTCTGGATTGGTCAATGTTGGATGGTTTGATTTCTTAAAGCCCTTTGATAAGTGTTCCTGATTTATTTGATATTTTCTCTTTGTTGTTACAAATATACATTCTAAATTGTTGCTTTCTCTATGCTGCATTGCTATATGCAAGTTATGTAATTTATTATATATAGTGATATATATTAACCCAATATATTGAAAATGATTAGCATAGTTGTCAACTTCTACATTTAGTAATATAATATAATGAATGTATTTTCATTTTCATGAGGAATTATGAAAATGATACATGTAAAGTTATACTCAAGGTTTAGCAAAGTTATTTCGTACCATTTAATATATTAGATATTCAAAATTTCTGCATTATAATTTTTTTCTCTATTTTTAAACTATGATTTTCTTTTTAAACAAATACATTTTCAGTTTTTCAAACTCATGCCAGGTGAGAATAATATTCCAACGCTCACAGCTTGTTGAAATGTGTTTTTTTCAATCCCTCAAATCAACGTTCAGTTTAGTTTAAGCATGTTGATGTTGGCTGTTCATTCTGCCACAAAAATATGTTTGTTAATTAGGGGGTGGTTACACACCATATAAAAATATAATATGAATATAATTATTTAATAAACACAAAAATATTATAATAAATATAATACAATATATTTAAATAAGATTAACATATCATGTTTAATGTATGTATTGTATTTATTTTTTTAATGAATATATACAGTCCCAAATCCCAACATCAATGTCAATCTGCATTACTTTCAGAAATCCATGAAAGTACTAAGCATCTGCCAATTTGTTTCATGTGGGAATTTGTTGAATAGTTTCCTGTTCTTGACCTGAACCCAGCTATAAATCAGAAGACAATCTTTATACGTCTTTGACAATGAAAAGAAATCTCTCCTCCATTTTTTTCCCTTTTTCTTCCTTGCTTAAATAGGTACTAATAGAAAGACAGGTTCTTGACGTAAACTTGTCCCAACCACTTTAATAGAACTCAACTGACAACTTTCCATCTAAAAACGCCTTTGGGTGATTGCCAAAAAACCAGTTTTTAATCCCAGCTTCATCCAAAATGGTGAAGGAAATGAGGGTGGCTTTGAACCCTTCATCAGTACTACCCAAACGCCATCATGTCTTTGTAAAGTTTGCAGTCTCTTTTGTGTTACTGGGTCTTGCTTTTCGGCTCATTGTCTCTGATTATTCTATCGGGTTTTCTTCTTCAGTTGTCGAGACACCCTCCCATTGTCGACACTAATGATATAACTGTGTCCCTTCCACTGTCTTCTTCTTCTTCTTCTTCTTCTTTGCCTGTTCATGTTCCCAGTTCCGGAGATTTGTTGGCAGATGAGAGCCAAACGTTTCCAAATGGCGAGATAATATTGAAAAACAAGCGTTTCTTCCTGATTGAGCTCACTATGTTTTAGAATTCCATTCAGCATACAGATTAATTTCTTGCGGTTCATTTCTTTGCTCGCTTCTGTTTTCAGCAATCTTAATCAATCATATGTGTATTTTGCTTTAGAAATTAGTCCTAATTTTATGTAATTCAAAGTGCAGTTGCGGACTAATGTGATTTATTCGTGGGGGATTGGGTTCCAGACCCAACAGCTCCAGCTTACACTAATACAAGTTGCCATGCAATTCAAGAGTACCAGAATTGTATGAAAAATGGAAGACCCGATTGCAATCCCCGGGATTGTGATTACCCATGTTCCATCCGGTGAAGTTTCTCGATTCCACGAGGAACAAATCCTGGGCATTTATTGGTGATTCCATCTCCGGTAACCATGTCGAATCGTTGCATTGCATTCTCTCTCAGGCACAATGTTCGTTGTTAATTACATTTAACTGTAACTAAGAAGGTTTCATTCTCGCAAATTCTTCAGAATTCGGACGAGAGGACCTACCATGGCCGGACATGTTAAATTACTGGTGGAACAAACTGTCGAGGTCCATCATGACGAGGAATACATATCCAAAAGATGGCACCTTCCCTCGCACAACTTCACCCTCTCAGTGGTTTGGACCCCATTCCTGTTGAAAAGCTAATAATTTTTGAAGATCTCAACCGGGTTTCTTCGTCTGAAATTCAGCTCCACCTCGATAAACTTGATGAAACATGGAATCAACAGTTCAATAACTTTGATTACGCTGTTGTAGCAAGTGGAAAGTGGTTTCTTAAAGCTGCTATATATCATGAGAACGATACAGTGACGGGGTGCTCTTACAACGCCCCAGGAAAGAACTTAAGAGAATTGGGTTCGACTATGCGTATCTCAAAGCACTGAAATCAGTGCTGAACTTTACGAAGAATTCTGGTGAGAAAGCTTTCATTTTCTTTAGAACCACAACTCCAGACCATTTCGAGAATGGAGAATGGTGCAACGGAGGGGCCTGTAATAGAGCAGCACCATTTAAGGAAGGTGAGTTGGATATGAAAGATGTAGATGCTATAATGCGGGAAATTGAGGTAGAAGAATTCGAGAAGGCTTCTTTAATCGGAGCTGAAAACGGGGTGATCTTGAAATACTAGATACTGCTCGGTTGTCTCTGCTGGGGCCTGATGGGCACCAGGGACCTAATCGGTAGTTCCAGCCATTTGCAAAGCATAAATATGCCAAATTGCAGAATGACTGTTTGCACTGGTGCTTACCAGGCCCATAGACTCTTGGAATGACTTATTAATGGGGATGGTAAATAGAGGAACACATGTTGGACATTATGTGACTCACATGATAATAAATGGATCAAAATAATTAAATTAAATTATTAAAGTGAAATTATAATGTAAATTTTAATTCAGTTTAACTATTCTTGTGATAAGAGTTAAACTCTACTTCAATACCTAACAAAAATACAGACTCCTTGATGGTAGGTAACATTTCTAATTAGTCTTATATTATAGGTCCCTAGTCTAGTCTATATAAATTACCTCTGCACCATTATAAGGTAATTATCAAGAAAAAGATATAGACTAAAAGGCTTATACCGGGTATTCGTCTTCGTGAATTTCAAGGGAGGTTGGATTCTTGATCAACAATGGCTAGAGGTAAACTTTATTTAAATTATTACATGTGGCATCAGAGCTAGGCTTTCTAGCCTTGTTCTTCAGATCATCCAGTGAGATTCATAAAAAACAAATTTTTTTTCATGCATATATTGTTTATGCAATTAAATAATTCGTATTAAGGATAAACGAGTTATAATAAATATAGTAAAAGCATGAAATTGAATTTTTAACATTCTATAATTAATTTTGTGATTTATATTTATGCATCGAAATATATTTCATGAATATACTATAAATTTGTATGTATATTTTGTGCATTAAAATTTAATCACAAAATTATTGATTAGTTCATGTAAAATCAAAATTGTTAGAGGGTTTTAATAGATTAATTATCTATCTATATTACTAAACCCTAAGATTAAAGGAAACATGAATAAAACAAGAAAATTTTGTGGTATATTGAAGCGGGTCCAATATTGTTTTATAAAATTCAAGTAATCTTGAATGTTTGATGAAAATTTTTGTGTTTTTGATCAAAATTGATGTATGGGTCATGTAAATCTAGTATAAACTCATGCTTTTAGGCCTTTAATTACATGAAATATGGATTAAAAATACGAAAATATGAGCAAAAAGAAGAAGTAGACCCGAACTGGGTCAGAAAAATCTAGCCGGGTCGTGCCCGACCCAGCTGGAGGATGAAGAAAGCTTGGGACAAAATCCAGACGAAGCCCATGTACATGACCCGAGGTCATTTTGGTTTCAGTTTTTTCAGACTTAAATATTTTATGATTTTTTATTTTTTTGTGATTTTTATGGATTTTTTAGGTCACGTAAAGTATTTATTATTTAACATTAGTATTTAATTAAATAATAAATATTTTTATGCATAAATAGTCTATGATTTTTATTTCGTGACAATATATTTTGACATGTTTGAAATATTTTGACAGTATGTACTCTCTCTAGATAGTGTCCAAAAATTCGTACTCTCAATCTAAAGATTAAGTGCATATATGTATGATAAAGTTTGTTATTAAAATTATAATATAAATGTGCACATCTATATACCATGAAATAAATACATTCTGATCTTATGTATATTTTCATGTAACTTAAGGATGCATGTCATATATTATGTCATGATATTTTTAAATTAGTTCTAGCATTACAATTAAAAAAAAAATCTGTTATAGTATGTAAATTTTTATTACATAAAGAATTGATTTTATTAAGTATTTAAATCACTAACTTAGTATTAGCCAAAGCATTTTGAGTTACATGATTTAGATAAATTAGTAGTTATTTAAAATAAAGAGTTTTTCTTTAAATAACTACATACAGTAAATATCAATAAAGTTTTATACCATGAATTTATTTGGTATATATTTAAGTCATTAAATCATATATGTAATTATTTATGGTCTACATATTTTATGTCATTATAAAGAATCTAAATCAATTACTTAGGAATAGCCATAACATCTTAGGTTGATTGGTTTAGTTAAATTAGTAGTTATTTAAAATAAAGTTTTTTTTGAATAACTACATACAGAGCATGACACTAATATGTAATTATTTATGCTATAATTGTAATAAGTTAACATAATTTAATATTATATTCCACTGCAATTATTAATATGCAATAAAGAATTCTGTATATATTAGTAATGTCATTATTAAAGTTCTAAATTGCTAGCTTAAGAGTAGCCATAGCATCTTAAGTTGGTTAATTTAGATGACAATTGTTAGTTATTTAAAATAAAATTTCTTTTAAATAACTACATAAGAAAATGACATCGATAAAGAATATTGTAATATGCAATAAGTTTTAAGCATGCATGTCAGATGTTATTATTAAGTTCTAAATTGTTAACTTAAGAGTAGCCACAACATCTTGAGTTAATTGATTTAGATAAAATAGTAGTTATTTAAAACTACATTAAAAAAATAACATCCATAAAATGTTAGATCATGAAATTAGTTATTTGGCCCTACAGAAAAATAATTAATTTTGTAAAATGGTTAAAGGATAAAACAATATAATATTAAAGTTAAATTTTCCTACGCCCACAGATATGGATTATTTAATTTTAGTGTTTTAAAGTTATTGCTTTATTATTAAAGTTATGTAAATTCATATGCATGATGCACCTCTACCCACATGAAGGTTTAGATTTACATTTGAATATAAAGTATTTTATTCAATTGAAGTATAATTCCTTGCATTTTGTAGCAATTTCTACTATTATGATTAATAAGGCTGCTAGAATGAAATGCTATTCGGTGATGAAAAATTACTCTAATAAAAAAGTAAATTAAGTTATTTTTTGATATAAGGACCTTGACTTAGCATTTCGGGTGGACAACTTGTCCTCAACGAATAAAGTGCATAAAAAGTAAATAGATTTCGGTGTACAGTGGGAGCAATCTAACCATTTAAGGATGATATACATCAAATCTATATTAGTCAATCAATTCAATTTGGATTTTATCCTAATTGCTATAAGGTCAAGGATAATTGTAACGCCACTAAATACCAAATTGTTAAATCTGATAAGATTTTGGCTATCACCCTAATAAAGAAGCTTTTAGGAATAAAATGCAACAATTTTAAAATTGTGCATAAGTACATTATGGGATTTAAGAGATATTGTTGCTTAACTTAAATTTTTGGAATTGAGTTTTTTGAGTAAATCTCTTATCACTTTCATATTCAACTTTTTTCCTAATGAGTATGACCATGAGAAACACAAATAAAGAAAATGGTCTATCAACGAACTCTCAGTTATATGTGTTCAAGAGGAAAAGAGATTAAAGAATGAGAACTAGATTCAGTTAGCCTATTGACTCAAGGTAAAAAGTGATAAATAGGCAATAAAAGTGAAGAAGGAAAAAATGCCAACAAAAAAAAATGGCATCAAGTCTTTCATTTTGTTTTAATTCAGATACATAAAGAAAGATTGCCTAAAGTATAAAAGGGACTCGAAAATAAAGGTATACTCATTTTGTACTAATCTCTTTTAGTGATGTTCCCAATAACATATGGTGGTTGGACTTATGTTCAATAGATTATATTTCTATAACTATTTAAGTTTCATAAAGTCAAGGAAACCAAAGGAAAGTGGGAGGAACATCTGCCATAGAAATCGTTAAGGACTATCAGGATCATTTTTGAAATTAAGATTTGTTTTAAAACTTAAAAAGGTTTTATTTTTTATTTTATAAATTTTCTTAATTAAAAGAATTTTGAATTTAAATTTTTAAATTTTATTGTTGAAATTTCAAAATAAAATTTTCTATTAGTTGTGAGAATAAGTTTGTCAACTATTTTACATGATTTCTGATAGTAAAAAAGTGCTACATATAAAACTCCTTCAAAGTTGTGCGTAAAGATTGTGTAACATCTCCATATAGAAATTGAGGAGAATTAACAATGATGGAGTTCTTGAAACTTTTAAGTTTGATATTTAAGTTAGTTGCATTAAGGAAAAAGCAAACTAACAAGCCCACTAAATGAAACTAAAGAAAGCACTGTAATATTTAGAGATCATTCACTTTCCCTAAGTTTATGGATTGATGCATTAAAACTGCTATTGATGTCTTTATTAAAGTGCCAACTAAATTATTTTC
>JBBYHL010000004.1:7403342-7415438 GCA_038381835.1 Adansonia madagascariensis
CGGACGCTGTTGTCGTTAGAAAGTTTGTGATAGTTGTTTGTAAACTATGAAACGGTTGCGTTTAAGTGGTCTTCTTCCTTTCCTTACAACATTGGGAAACGGGCTTGTGAACTCGGTTTCGCTCTCTGTCTTCGTTGGGTTTTTTTTTTTTTTTGTTTTTTTCGCTTTCTCTCTACCCAAGGTGGAATAAACTTGAAGAGAGTATAAACTCAGATTTCTCCAGAAGACAGAAACCATGCTCTTTCAACTGGAAATTTTAGAGTGTTTTCGCAAATTCTGGGTTACTTCATTTGTATTTTCCTGCTAAATTGTCTTTAACCACTGTTCCCAACTTTCCTTTCCCTGTTTGGTCTCTAAGAAACAAAAAAGAAACTTGCTTTAAAAAATAGAGAATCTCAATTCAGCTTATTTCTTCCCGTCCTTTTCGTTTTCCTGTATTCTCTTTGTTCTTGGATTCCCAAACTTCGCTATAAGGAATTAAATAAAACGAGTTTGATGATGATAGTTGTTGCAAGAATATCGGGAGATTCTTAAGCTCTTAAAAAAAAATGGAAGGATATTAAATTGTTTTGGCTTGACGTCGTTTTCTTATTTGTGGATAGGGCTTTGAATGAATTAAAAATGGCCGAGTCGACCAAAGTAAGGTTGGTTCGGTGTCCAAAGTGTGAAAACCTTCTTCCAGAGCTTGCTGATTATTCGGTTTACCAGTGTGGTGGCTGTGGTGCTGTTCTTCGAGGTACCCTCTCTCTCTCTCTCTCTCCTAGTTTTCTGTTTGGTTGATGAGAACGTTGCTGAAAGCAAGAGAAAGAAACTCCATTTTGAGTCTTTGATTCGTGTTAACCTTGTTCCCGTAAATTTTGAAACTTGAACCAGTTGGTTAAACTGAAGGGTTAGGTAGAGTTAAGGTCTGGTTCATCCACGGTGTTTTTGACTATGAAAACTTATTAGAATCCAATTATTAGTTATTTCTTTTGCCTGCATCAGCAATGGGCTAGTTGCGTTCTTGGAAAAATTCAGTTGGGTTTTCTTCTTTTCATTTTCTTAGTGTTATACTGCCCTTACTTCGATCGATGATTAAAACTACCACATTCCTAAGGATAGGAAAGAATTGAGAGGGCTTAAGCGTCATCATTTTCAAAAGTCAGAATCCGATATGGTCATAAAAGTATATTTGTGTTATAACAGAAATCTCTGGATTAATTTTGTCAAAATCAAAATAATGAAACCATTTAAGGCTTTGATTTCAGTTTCCTGTTGTTTTCTGAATGTTTTGGTCTTGGTCTTCCATCAAATTTGTGGTTTTTCCTAGTTTTAATAGTGGAATGTTGTTTGTTTAACAGCAAAAATTAGGAATCATGAAACAGATACTTTCTCTGAGAAGTCGGAAGAAGACAGGCTTGGCAGAGTTTCTACGAAATCCCAAACTTCCTCAGAGAAGGGAATAGTAGACTCGAGTGATGCCTCTGATGCAGATGTTAAATCAGGTGCCGGCTCTTCGACGTGTGATCCAAGGGATCCAGGGAAGAATGATGTTGAGTGCAACGATAGAGGTAGGAATGAATCTAAAGTTGCTGGTGATAAATGTTCTGTTGAGAATGCAAATGATATTAGCAGGCAGAAGGATGAGATAGACAATTTTATTGGAAGAGAACAGGAGGATTTGGATTCCAATTTTGGATATAGTGGTGGATCACAAAGACTGGGACGGATGTCAGATTGGCAAGTTGGGAAGCAAGAAGAGATAGAGCGCTTTCAGAGAATTCCAAAAGCTGTTGTTGAAGGTGCTCGATTTTCTACTTCAAACCATCCAGATGAAGGTCCATCAAACCATCATTTGGATTCTACTTATGGTTACAGCGAATCATTGCAGAATCGAACTGAGCTGGATGGTTCTTGTAGAATTCATCTTGAACAAGATCGAGATGAGCTTTTGAGGAAGCTAGATGAGTTAAAGGAGCAACTTAGTTGGTCTTGTGATGTGGTTGATAAACCAAAAGAGAAGGTTCCACTTGATGGGAGGGTTGTTCCTCCTGAGTCGTATGGTGGTGCTGATAACTGGTTTCCAAATGGTTCGTCCAGATCACGGAAGCCGACAATGCCTTTCTATGGACCTGATAAGCATGCTGCAGAAGCAGGACCCTCTTATTTTAGTTATTTTCCGGAACCATACGCTTATCCTGTTGAGCATGATATGACTCGGCATGGGTTGTACCCTCCAATGCATAATCCAAATCATATTCCTGCATATGGAGATACTTTTGGATCCAAAATGCTTGGAAGAGCTCCGCACCAATTGCCTGGAGAATACCAACAACAGCCACCTTATCCATACTTTCCTGGACACTATATTGAAAGTAATCATGACCCATTTGTGCCATATGCACAAAGTTCAGCGTTGCACCAGGCTTCTTGTTCTTGCTTTCATTGTTATGAGAAACATCGACGAGTTCCAGCACCTATTCCACCTAGTTCATTTGGCTATAAAAAGTTCCCTGATGTGCCTAGTAATCCAATGTACCATATTGACAACCCTGGGACTTTTGGTTCGCATTTCCATAGCTCTAGGACTACGATGCCTTCATTGAATGTGCGTGGTACACAAGCGCATGCTAGATGGCCAAGTGATATTAACTCGGAAATGGGTGGTTTTGTTCGTTGCCGTCCCCAAAGGGTGGTGTTAGCCAGTGGCGGCCGACGTTTTCATCCTATAGCTGGTGGTGCTCCATTTATAACGTGTTATAATTGCTTTGAATTACTAAATATACCCAGGAAAGTGCAGTTCATGGTGAAAAATGAACATAAATTACGGTGTGGAGCCTGTTCAACTATTATAAACTTTACTGTATTTGACAAGAAGCTTGTTCTTCGTAATCACGCAGAAACAAAAGGAATTTCTGTGGAGGTTGATGATAATACTAATGAAGATGTCAATGATAGTTCCTCTCCTTTCCTCAGCCGTGTGAACCGAATTGCTACTAACTTCTCGTCTGATGACTATGATCACTCAGGTTATGATTTTCAGTCAATGGACAGAGAACCTGTTGCATTGTCAACGGGCCAGGATTTGAACTCAGTCGGACCTCAGGAAATGCAAAGCTTTCATTCTTCATCTCCCAGCACCTCTGAGGATGAAAACAGTCCAGATGTTCAGCAGCCAATCATATCCACTTTGTCTTCCTCCCCTGCAGGCTCACCTCTTCAAGAGCACTTTGATAACTCTTCTAACAATCAAGCAGGCAACCGATTGGGGAAGGGAAATTGTAGTAGTCGCTCTGATCAAGAGAAAGTTGTGTCAAGCAAGGGTACCACGCGACAAAATTCTTTAAAAGAGGCATCGTTACCTACTGAGATGGAGGTGCCATTCAATGAGTACTCTAATACTGGGATTTCTCAAGATTCAGGGGATGCAACCAGAGAAAATGATCAACCGAAAATAGCAAAAGTTGGTGAATCATTCTTTGCAAATATTATCAAGAAGAGTTTTAAGGATTTCACAAAGTTTAATCAAACAGAGGAACGTGGGAAAAGTAATATTTCAGTTAATGGGCATACTATACCTGAACGTGTGGTAAAAAAAGCTGAAAAGATGGCTGGACCAATTCTTCCTGGACAGTATTGGTATGCATACATTGATTTTGTTTCTGATCTGCTTTGCTACGACTTTTACTAGTTTCTTTACATGTCTATTGTGATGAACGTGTACAAGTGATTATTCTAATTGAACCTGATAAATAAAATCTAATCCTGATGTTGCTTGATCTAAATTGGGCCATAAATTCTCATGGATATCGACAATTGACGTTTTTGTGTTGAACATGCCTATATCAGGTATGATTTCCGAGCTGGATTCTGGGGTGTTCTTGGCGGGCCTTGTCTTGGCATAATTCCTGTAAGATTAAGTAACTCTTACCTAGTTAAGCATTTTGTTGTTGTTTGGCTTTTCTAATATATTTTTTTAACTGAAATTCTATTTCAGCCTTTTATCGAAGAATTTAACTCTCCGATGCCAGAAAATTGTGCTGGTGGGACCACTGGTGTTTTTGTAAACGGGAGAGAGCTCCATCAGAAAGATTTGGATTTGCTTTCTAATAGAGGGCTTCCAACCGATAGAGATAGATCTTACATCATGGAGATATCGGGCAGAGTTCTGGATGAGGACACTGGTGAAGAGCTAGATAGCCTTGGCAAACTTGCCCCAACGTGAGTCTCTGAACTTTTCCCCCCCTTTCTCCTTCTAATTTTTAGTTCATCTCCTTATATATGTATTCAAGTAGGTAGTTAAATGTTGCTATAACTAGATAAAAAATATCCTGGCTTCTTTTAATTCTTCCATTGCAGCTAATGAGTATCGATATGTTCATGACTGTTTTATGCATTAATCTTTAGTGGCCATAATGCATGCATGGTTCTTTTTCTTTATAAATGTTGGATTTTGCACTAAGACTCATGGCCAAAAAATCTTCATGTAAAGGCAAAGACATGGCTTTGCGATATACTAGGATGATAGAAATACAGTTGATGGGCTTTATCAGGTGAAATGCCTGGAATAGTGCTACGTAGGTCATTAATCAATGTGCTTCCTGTGCTTTGGTGGTGGTTGATGGTTATAACATTTGTTTCAAATTTCTTTTCACGAATTATTGTTAGAATAGTACATTGTTCCTGCGTTTTTTGGTTGATGGTGCTAAAGTCTACTTGTCATGAATGTTAGTTGTTAGTAGATCATTCCAGCATTGTCCAGTTCTGTAGGATGTTTGGAAGCTATCTTTTAAGCAAAAGCATTGATATTTTTCTTGCTTCAGTGTACCCATTATAACTTTGAACTCACCTTTCTATTAATTATATATTGCTATCAACTTTTCGCTAACTCAAGATGGGATTTCTTTGTAAGGATACTGTCCTGAAGCATTGTTGATATGATTTTGAACAGGGTTGAGAAAGCAAAGCATGGTTTTGGCATGAAAGTTCCAAAAGCAGCTGCATAATGAATTTGCAATGATCATGAAGTTATCCATTGGATACAAAAAGTTTTGATTCGTTCCAGATCAAATGCAGAAATAACCATCTTGGCAAACTAGTCGGAAAGTCTGAAAATGTAAATTATGTTTTCTCTTGCTGCCGTGGGTTGGTCGATGTTTGATTTTTTCTTGAGCCCTTGATAAGTGAAAACTATAGTATAAATAGTTACAAGGTTTCTGATTCGTTTGATATTTTCACTGGTTGTTACAGTAAACATTCTAAATGATTGCTTTCTGTATGCAGAGCTTTTTGTATATGCAAGTTATGTAAATTTTGTGTCGTTCTACCACATTGTTTACTCAATGAGCTTTTCGTGTTTCCTAGCTATCAACATTGAATGTTTAAAACCAGAAAATCAAATTCCTGGCAGATTCCGGCTGTTCAAAATGTGGACATTATTAAAATGGGTAGAAGTTTTGGAGCACTGTGTAATTGTCTCCTAGGGAATATCTGAATGCAATGCGGCAAAAGAACAGAGCAGATTCATGATCCAACTCAAGACTGAGTTAGCATGTGAATTCAGTGTTGAAGGATCTCGACCTCTGAGTCAATTGGCCCAGACAGACAGTCATTGGTTTACCTGGCACCACGACACACCCATAAGACATGCGCTTTGGGTAATTGGCCCTATTACGCTTCGGTATTCATCAAATTTCGTCTTCCTCATTGGCTAAGCCTAATCTAGGAATGGGCCCATTCCACCTCCCAAACTTATCCCTTCGTTTTTCGGCCCAAAAGAGGGCATCTTGCTTCCTGCGATCGAAGGTTGAAAAGGACGATTCCTTTTTATTATTTGACGCAGATTCTCAAGCATCTGTTTTGTAATTAGCTTCAGGCTTGCACGGAACATTAATTCGAAGATGTCCTAACATTAAATAGCATGTTCCTCCAGGTGGGCTGATTCTTGCATTTTTT
Source organism: Adansonia madagascariensis (assembly GCA_038381835.1). NCBI lineage: Eukaryota > Viridiplantae > Streptophyta > Magnoliopsida > Malvales > Malvaceae > Adansonia > Adansonia madagascariensis. The sequence continues at coordinate 7,409,277 of JBBYHL010000004.1, forward strand.
TTTTTCACTTGATTAAATAAATGCATTTTCACACTCATGGCACCCGAGAACAATATCTCGTCTGTAAGTTCATTCAAATCAAATGCCTTATTTTTCATATCTCAAGTCAAAGTTTAGTTTAGTTTAAGCATCTAGGGGTTTTCGTTTTCCCACTTAAAATATTTTTCCAAATGGGCATTTGGTTGGCAAAGTGCCCTTAATATTTTGATCAAACACCTCATTCGGAGCCGCAAGAATAAATCATACCATAAATTTCACTGCATAAAGAAGGCCAGACGGCTAAAGAGATAGTTAAGGCTCATTGACCTTTGGAATGATTTACGAATGTAGATGGTAGATAGAGGAACACATCAACACGTTAACCATTTTTTTGTGGATTTGCCACACTAGGTTGTTCAATTCTTTGACTACATATCATTCATATTAAATGAACAACATTTTTTTTTTCATGAGAAGGAATGAAAGGGATAATGGCATCCAAGACATCCGGGAGACCAAAGGTGGGTTACTTGCAGTCAGTATAATTATACTTTGTAGTGCTTGAGTGCTTTTCTTCAACTCTACAATATCCTACTAGCATCTGGAAAGAAATTAAAACCATTTTTAATGACACCTACACTTAGGAAAAAGTAGAATCAACAAGGTATTAATAGGGGAATTTTATGGTATGATACCTACAATCAGTCGATCCATTGGATACTTTTTTGGATAATCAATTCATTTGATTTTCATTCAAAGATACATATACACAAATGAAGGCACATAGCTAAAACACAAAACTAAAACAATGAACACATCAGAGGGGAAGAAAATATGGCACATTGTAGGAAGAACCTGCTTTATCATGTCTATTTGCAAAGTTGTCTGCCCGGTTTTAAGCAAAGTTCTGAGATTCAATGCAAGTGTTTAAGAACATTGTAATTGAGTTATTATTGAGAAAGTGAATTGAGAACCTGCCTCAAATTACACAACAATCAGACTCGACATTATTGAACTAAGAAGTCATGTTTCAAACAGCAACCTAGGCATTTGCCTGATCAGGAGTGCTCAGGAAACGCTAGTTCCAGAAAACAAGAGACTGTCAACTTCTTTCTACTTGGTTGGTGGTGGCAAATCAGTCACCTTCTTCTTTGGTTTAAGATATGGATCCTGCAAATATTCAAAATTATTGAAAAATGTTAAGGCAGAGCAACACCCCCCAAACCCCCCCCCACCCCAATACATGAATTTGGACGCCTCGACTTGAGCTTCAGTTTTATCATAATCCACACGAAAATACCTTGACAAAACAATGAGAAAAAGAAATCATACGCATATTAAAAATGACCCTTCTCATTTTCTTGATCGCATTGCATTCGCACACCCTTCATTTTAATTTTGCATTCAATTCAACTATAACTCGAAAGTTAAAACACAAAAGAAACTTCTGTTTGAGTATAATAAAGCAACTTGGAATAGTGAATCTATATTTTCTACAATCTATTAAAGTACCTAAAAAATATCATCTAAATCTTCATGTTCCTTAAATAGCGATGCTCTCCATCTATTTGAATTTAAATAAAATAATAAAAAAAAGAAGTAGAATAACAAGATATTAGAATAGCTGATTCTCACAATTATGTATATTTTCTACTGGAAAATAATAAGCAATTATTTCGATAGATTAAAAATTTGAAACTTTACGTTTAGAAAACCAAATAAAATTCCTTCAAAAAAAAATATTATTCCTAATCTACAACTAGGGTTTAGAAATAGAAGGGAAAGGGTAAAAGAAATTACGTCAACAAAGAGGAGATGGGCGACAACGGTGGCTCCTACGATTCCGCCGAGGATGATGACTGGGCCTGTTAGCAGACTCCACGTCCGGTAAATCATCTTTCCCCCTTTTTTCCCCTCCGACGATAAGTTTCAGGCAGCTTTCTTTTTCCTCAGATCTCCAAGATTCCAATAATTAACGTCGACCACACTCGGCCGCCTTTAAAAAGGCACGCCAGCTCGGTGGGGCCAAGCTAGGGCTATCATGGGTTATGTTTGTTGATTGGATTAGCTTGGACTCAACTCTGGGCCCTAATTCAGAGGCCTTCCTACTGTCATTTCCAATAATAGGCCCAACCTCATGCTTTATAAAAGGTTAAAAAAATAATAATAATAATTCCGCTTTCATCAGTCACTATAATAGTAGCTTTTAGATTTCATGTATTAACAAGATGATATATATTTTTATATTTAAAAAAATTTAATTTAAAAATAGATAGATATATAGAAAATTTTTAACTCCAATCTCTGTGTAGAACTTTTTTTTTTCTTTTTGCTATAAATAAGAAAGAATCAATGAACCCTTGGATATCTTATAGTAATATTCTAAGTTCATCCTAATTTATAATATTTGGATGCATTGATGCTCACAATTGGCCACATCAGGCTGCTTTCTATTTAATTAGCATTTCTTTTATGAAATCAAAAGCATGAAATAGGAGATTTTAAATTAGTATAAATCAATGTATATGATTAAGGAATGAGCTATCAAAGAAATTGCATTCAGAACCGTTCGAATTATCATATTCCAAATTCCCCTGTTAAAAGACACAAACAAATTTAATTCGACTCTAGGGGCTGAGACTTGCTACCAATGAATCAGAATTGCAAGCGTTTATCGGTATGATCCGATAGCATTTAGCATTGTCAAGTTTTCTTCATTGCCTTTCTACAACAAGCTCTGCCAATCGACCATGGCGCAGGAACCTCACATTGTCGTGCTACCAATCTCCTGGCATGGGTCATCTCATTTCACTAACCGGATTTGCCAAAGTCCTCGTTCACTCCCACGACTTAACTGTCACTCTCATTGTTCTCACAATTGGGCAACCAACAAAAGCGCAAAAGGACATCTTTCGAGCTCTTCCTGGACGCATAAAAACCATCCTTGTTCCTTCAGTAAGTTCCAAGCCTGAAATCCGTAGCAATCACTCCATCCTTCTCTTCCATCCGCCATGTGTTCAAAGTCATTGGTAGAAAGTAATAGACCCACGGCATTGATTGTTGATTTTTTCACCCCAGATGTTTTTGATTTTGCTATGGAATTTCAGATTCCACCATATATATATATATATATATATATTTCCTTCCTCAGCTTTGTCTTTGGCTCTTACATTTGCCCTGCCAAAGTTGGATGAGACGGTTTCCCGTGAGTTCAAGGACCTTCCTGAACCACTGAAATTGCCAGGGTCCATCCCCATTCACGGTAAAGATTTTCCGGTAGAGCTGCAAGATTAGGAACGATTCATACAAGTGGGTGCTTAACCAGGCGAAGCGATATTGTTTAGCGGAGGGTATCATATTGACTATTGAATAGCTTCGCAGACTTGGAACCAGGAACTATGCAGGCTCTGCAACTGGAGGAGCTGAATAAGCCGCCCGTATTCCCTATTGGGCCACGCTTACAAACGGGTCCAAGTGGTGGGTTTGGTGAGTTCAATGTCTCAAATGGTTTGATGATCAGACGAGCGGTACTGCGTTGTTTGTTTCGTTTGGCAGCTGGGGCAGACTCTCCATCAATTCAATGAATTAGGCATGGGCTTAGAGACGAGTGAGCAAAGATTTTTATGGGTTGTAAGACCTCCAAATGAAAAGTCTACCATGGGCTAGTTTTTTAGGTCACAAAATAACAAAGAATCGTTGGGCTTTCTGCCAGGAGGGTTTCTGGATAGGACCAAAAGAAAGGGTCTAAAGGTGCCATCTTGGGCTTCACAAATAGAGATTCTAGGTCATGGCTCAACTAGTCGGTTCCCAACCCCTTGTGGGTGGAACTCGGTTCTTGATAGCATTGCCAACGGCGCACCAATGATTGCTTGGCCGCTCTATGCAAGAGCAAAGAATAAACGCGGTTTTTTCAACTGAAGGCATAAACGATGCATTGAGACCAAAAGTTAACCAAAATGGCCTTGTGGAACGAGAAGAAATAGCAAAGGTCGTAAAAGTGTTTGATGAAGGGAGATGAAGGGATGATAATTCGTCAAGAAATGAGCAAGTTCAAGGACGTTGCTGCCAATGCTGCAGTGAAGGTGGATCGTCAACAAAATCACTCTCCCAGTTAGTGCTCAAATGGAAGGAACAGAGGAGCATATGAAGTCGACAAGGAATTTTTTTATTTGCCTTCGTAAAAATGTGCTATTTTAGTTCAATGGTGCAATTAGTGTTGTGTGAACTTAAGGAGATTGATTGAACAAAAAAAATAAAATTAAATTAAATAAGGGAATTGCAAGGTAACACCTTTCATAGCAAGTAGATCTGTCACCCTGTTTCTTAATTTGAATATTATGCATAAATTCAACTCAACTGCCGTGCGCAAGGGTTTTAAATTTGTGGTTCAACAAATTCAACCTCTTCTCTTTTCAATCCCTCATCATTGGTAAAAAGCTAAGTTCCAATAACCATTTCTTAGTCTTCCAAAAGTCATTGTTTTTGGTAAAAATAGAATACTGTCAAGACTTTGTTTATTCAATAATTCACAAGAAAGATTGGTGGATTGTGATCGTGCGCCATTATTGCTTTGAAGAAATGCTTGATAATGATATTGTTTCGTTTGGTTAAAGATACCAACCTGATCCAATCCGGTTATTGCGGTGTGCCCCAATGGCTCACTCGAAAAGACCTGACAAACCCTGGTCGAGTTCCCAGTAACTCCCTGAAAAGACAAATTTAAGATCTGAAGGGACAATAATTCTCACTCGAAATCAAGATCCTTAGCCTGCCTCAACAGCATGTGGATATTTACCCCCCGAACTGGGGCTGAAAATATACCATGATCATCGATGACGAACCTTCAGACAAATTGGAATAGAATAAAAGCTAACCTTAATGGCATCCGAAAGAGGTTGTCAAAGCATAGAGTTTAACTCTAATCCAACATTGCAACATCGAAGTGCAGACTGAACAGTCTAGACTACTCCTTTTCAGTATCAATGTCTCATAAATGGTGCTGGATTGGATGAAAATCTAAAGGTTACAAAGAATGGAGTTGCCTTTTCAAATTTTCTTGCATGTCTCTCCAAATCTCAACTTCTCATTATTACATGAAGAATTTAGGGCATATGGGTTTACTGTAGCAAATCATATTTATTTGAATGGAAGTTCTTGTGCTTATCATCATGAAGGCATAGGTCAGGTTGAAGGCAAACATTACATAACAACATTTTAAGACATTGATACCAGCCCGTTGGAGATTAATTAAATATAAGTCAATCGAGAAATCAGGATCATGATTATAAAAAAAAGAAAAAAAAAAAAAAAACCGACAAAAGTAAAATCATTATAGATTTGCTAATTTCTTCTTATTTTGATTACATTGAACTTTTATTTATCCAGAGCGATCAATAAGAGCCTGTTACAAGGATAGGAACAAGCAGCTTTTGTAGCAGCAAAACAGAAAACAGGTAAAAGTTAGATTCTCCTATTTCATTATATATTATATATATGTATGTATATAAATAAAAGGTCGCAAACTGACAGTAGAATCCAAAAATTAAATCTGTTCAATTTCATAGTAGCATCATGAATTAATAAGCTAAGCTTTAAATCCCCTGCACCGTTGTTTTTAAAGTGCTAAAAGGTATTCCTACTCACGTTTCACGTTGGCGAAATAAAAACGTGAAAAAGGGCATTTTTTGCATGTTAAGATTTACTCAAACTTATAATTCTTTTCAAAATAGTTCATATTAACTAGATTCTTGTATTTTAACTATTTTTCAGCAGCATACTTATAAGAAGTTGCCTCAGATTTATACATATCAAGTCTTCCTTTTTAACTTTTGATTTGTGTGTAATGTAAGATTTATACCAATTTAATTTTTAATTTTTTTTCAAAATGATTTTGATATAAAATTTACACTGATATCATCCGTATATAAGTATTAAGTAGTAATACCTTTTGATTCGAAATTATATTATTTTTAGTTGATTTTGAAAATTATTTTTATTTTTTAAGGAGTTTTTATGATTTTTAATTGGTTGATTTTTTAAATCCGGCTTCTAGTGATGGGTTTTGACTTTTATTTTTTTGTAATCAAGTAAAGTCAAACTAAATTCAGCTTCAAATTATTTAAGTTGGATCAAGCTTAGACAATGATAAAAATCGTTAATATCTTATTTACATCCGATTTAATT
>JBBYHL010000004.1:7429476-7450022 GCA_038381835.1 Adansonia madagascariensis
TTATTTTATGTTTGTTTATTTATATTTATTTTCAAAAATATATATTTTAAAGAGTAATACAAAAAGAAAATTATGTTTGAATGAAATTTATCAAGTTACATCAAAAAGAGATAAGAAAATAACCAATAATAAGATAATAAATTTAATATATAAAAATTTATTATTTATAAATTTTTAAAAATTTTTAAAATAATTATTTTAATTTATATTCATTATTATTGCATAATATTATCTACTTTAATTTTTTATAAATAACTTAATAAAAAGGAAAAGAAAATACTTCGCATATAGCAGGAATCATTCTAGTTAATCGTATGATATAAATACTAATGGATTATGATAATTTATCTTCTTTCTCGGTTTTAAAATTTTATGAATGAGATTAACAAGTAATACGTATTTTTTAGGAGATATCCATCAACATAAAACATATAAGAATATCTTAATTTAATTTATAAAATAAAAAATTTTTACTATAAATATATATATAAAAAAACAAATTTATAAATTAATTACATTCCTTCAATCTGTTGGCATTTCAAATAATTCCTGCAGCTAGCCCAAATGCTCTCCCACCTTCCTAAGTTGCCGTCAAGAACTCATAAAAAGTGAAAGTTCAACGAAGTGGGGAAAGAAAAAGCTATTGTAATCATTGTTCATAGGGGAGGCGTCAAAAAGGAGAATGATTTGGGAGCTTAAACAAACTAAAAGGGATCTTAATTTCTCATCATTTCCATCTAGAATATATATTTTTTGCATTTTTCTTTTAACGATTTTAATTTGTTAGGTAATCTATCCACTAAAGTCTAAAATGGAGTATTTAATTATTGTCAACGCTCTTGAATTGAAGGTGAAAGTTGCGTATTATAGTTTTATCTCATTGCTTTAATTCGATTTTTTTTCTTTATTGTAGAAATGACTACCCATTACTACATTATTAGGATGTAAAACTTAAAAGAACCTTGGAATAAAAATATAAAGAATAATTATAATTATAATACATTTTGTTGATGGTTTATTTTTTAGACAATCTTTAAAACAATAAATTTGTCATTTATTTATTGGGTCAAAAAAAACTCTTAGAACAACATTGAAATGGTTGGAAGTTAATGTTGAAAATTGCAACAACAAAAAAAATGTTGCTGAAAATTCTTGAAAAATTACTTTGAAAAAATTTGATAAAATCAATAAAATCAAACAACTTAACTTGATTTTAGTTTATTTTAATTTTTTAATTAATTTTGATCGAATTAACCAAATGCTCTCTTTAAAGTTGGGCTTTACCTGGCCTTCAATCCTATTCGAGGCGTCTGATTTTGTAGATAGGAAAACATTTAGTAACCCACGTTTTAGATTGTAAAAGACTAAAAGGGACTAATTTGGAGAAGCGTAACCTTAATTCTGGCCCGTTTAAAGCATCTGCTAAAATGCGAACTTTGAAGACACAACAGAGCGGTTGATTTCTTTGTGGGCTTACTTTGTGGGCAAGACTTGAAATATCGTGTACCGTAAGTCGAGATTGGTAGCTATTCTATGGTGCAATTCTGATAAGATAATTAACCAAATGAATCATCGAATATAAAAAAATATTATGAAAAAATATCAAATTCTAGTACGTGAGTGAGACGTATCTAGATCTGATAATTCATGTTTTTATATTATATTTATATATTTTGCCATGTTATAATTGTATTTGAGATTTTTTTATATTTATATCAATTTTGATATGTTTATAATTAATATTAGATGGATTTTGAGAATATATTCGTGTCGTATCATATCGTGTTTTTTTATTTTTATACGTGTTATATTCGTATAATCTGTCAAATATTGCCAGGTCACATATCCTACGAAAATTTTGCAATCTTCGAAAATGTTAGTCCTCTCAAAATTTCAGGACAAAGTTTTTATTATTATTATTATTATTATTATTATTATTATAAAGCGACTATATTGTGAGGATGTTAGGAAGATATCGTAAAAGAATTAACATGTAGCCTTGTAGTCCACGCATTTTTTACCTTACAAATTTAGCATAAATTGAATACACACACACATGTAGACATTAGTCGTCACATGTTGTGAAGCAGATATGGAAAAGGCTAACTGCAGGGTATGTGTTACAGGAGCCGCTGGTTTCATTGGCTCTTCACTGGTCAAGAAGCTGTTAGAGAAAGGATATACGGTCCATGGTACGATCAGAAATTTGGGTACGTTTACGTTCATCTCTCCTCAATTTATGTTGTTTGATTGTTTTTTATTAATGCAATTTTCGCATGAGGGGAAATTGTTAAATGACAGGCGATCTGTCGAAGGTTGAACTCCTTAAGAGCTTGCCTCGTGCAGACACAAATTTAGTTTTGTTTCAAGCTGATATCTACAAACCATATGAGTTCGAGCAAGCGATTCAAGGCTGTACGTTTGTTTTCCATGTTGCTACTCCCTTAAAACACACTGATGGCTTTCAGGTTTCTTTCTTTTAAACCTTGTCTTAATTTCTATTTTGCTAGCAAATGCCATGAAATTCTAACCGTCAGATTCTTTTGTTTTTTATCTGGTTTGGATTAATTATTTATATTTATATGAACAGATTAAGAACACAACTGATGCTGCAATTTCTTCTATAAGTAGCATAGCAAGGTCTTGCATAAAATCGGGTACTGTTAGGCGATTAATCTATACTGCCACCGTTTCTTCTGCATCCCCTGTGAAAGATGATGGCAGTGGTTTCAAGGACTCCATGGATGAAACTTGTTGGACTCCCTATAGTCTTTCATTTGCTTACTCTAACGACTTCTTAATGGCAAGTTCTAAAGAAACTTGTAGGCTTCGAACTTCATTTAAATAGTTTTCTATTCATTAATGTAACTTAATAGCAGTCTGTTTAGCTGGCTCTCCTTTGGGGCAATGTTATTTACTATAAATAATGGGATTTTTTTTTTTAATTCTGTAGGATTACACAAAATCAAAGACACTGGGAGAGAAAGAACTTTTGAGCTTTGGAAGCAATGCCAGGGATGGTGGATTGGAGGTGGTAACCCTAGCCACAGGCCTTGTAGGAGGCGATACTGTTTTATCTTACACCCCTACAAGTGTGGCTGTACTCATTTCACAGCTTACAAATCATACGAATTCTTACCAGGCTTTAAGATTTTTGGAAGAATTGACGGGGAAAGTTCCGATTGTACACATCGACGATGTTTGCGAAGCTCATATTTTCTGCATGGAGAATCCTTCCGTCGCTGGTAGATTTTTATGTGCTAGCTGTTATGTTTCGGCCGCAGAAATTGCTAATTTCTGTCAACTACATTACCCAGAATTTCATGTTAGACAAGAGTAAGTACCCGGGCTATATTCATCGTTGATCAGATTATTAACTCAATGGCTTTTCCAGATCATACTGATTTGTTTAAGAAATGCAAAATTGCACTCTTAAGGCTTCCTCTTTAACTAGTTTCTCCTGCATGGTGTAATATAAATATATGGGTTTCAGGTATTTGGATGGACCAAAGAGAGACATCAAGTGGGGCTCGACCAGGCTTATTGAAAAGGGATTTGAGTATAAATTTGATTTAAAGATGATAATTGATGATTCTATCAGGTGTGCAAGGAGAACAGGCGATCTTTAGCAGTAATTGGTTTAGCAGTTTATTCTATTAAAACCTATGCAGAATTCCCGAGCTTTAAATGGGACTAGGACCTTTGGTTTTAAGCATCTCTATTATCCGGCTCCCTTCCGGACTTTGGGCCTATGAGCTATAGATGTAAGAAATATTCCATGTACGTTATGAAAAAAAAAAATCATTATAGCAATAAAAGAACTAAATTCTCTTTCCTAATATTTTTACTTTAAAACATTGCTTTGATTGAAATTGTGTACTATTTCCCTATTTATAAAGCATAAATAGATGCCTTGCATGAATACATCTAATAATATCTGTTCAATTATTTAATAAACAATTATTAAACTATAAATTAATTATAAGACAATATACATGTACTTTTAATTTATTATCATATATAATTAATAAAATATAAATATTTTCAATTGATTATCTGATAATTAATGTATGGTCATAAAATCATATTAATCATAAATTCTTTCATAATGCATATAACAGATGTTTTGTTAGAAAGCTGGGGCTTTAGATCGAGCAGAGTTTTGCAGTGTCATGATGAGTAGTAAGTATCCTTGAAGTCATAGTTCAATTCAATTTGTGTTTGAGTTACCTTTACTACGCCTTATTTTGCTTTTCAACTACTTCCACTTGTCCGAAGCACAATCGTTAAGGGCAACTGTTTTTTGGCACAAAACTAAACTTGATGTGCAATTTGGACAAGCAGGCAGACCTGATGCTCGGCTAGCCCACTTAAAGAATCCTGTATTGCCTTAAAATGGCTTCGTTTGTAATTTTATTATAATATCTTCGATCTAAGTTGCCAAGTCAGCAATTTTCTTAATCTTGTTGGATGGTCATTTCTGCTTCTATTATATATGGTTGAAAGATTAGCAACATATGGTATATAGTATTAGTTATTTTACCTGGTTTTGTTTTTTGTACGTGGAAAATCGGGTAATGTTTATGTAATATTAATTTCATGTAACTTGTGAGTAACCAAACACTTGATATCAACCAAGATATTAGACATCATTTCATTCCTTCCATTCCAACACTTTTTGTTTTCGTGGTGACAATTGCATTCATATCTTTTCTTAATTTTTTCTTCGAAATCATTGTGAGAAAAACAGTGTTATGGTTTTAGTTTGTAACGATATTTTAATTTTAAATAATTATATGAATTAATTAAATTAAATTTTATATTTATTATTATTTCTTATAAATTATGTACTGCCATGGGATTTTAGTTCCTCCAGCGGTTTAAGTTCCGAATCTTGGTTAGAAGTGTCGTTTACAATCAAATTTTTTTATAAATTTTTATAAAAGCTATGGGAAATTAAGGTAAAAAAGGGGGAAAAAAAGAAAAAAAACATATAAAAAACATATGAAAAAAGAGTTTGATTGAAGAGACTGGGAGAATGAATGTAATTGAAATTTTGTAAAAGCCTATTCTATTGAACTTTAATTTTTTAGAATGATTGTAAAATAAATTTAAATAGTACGAGAGAAGGGGATAATTGATTCAATTAACAAATGTTTATAAATACCCATTAATATCTTTTCATTTTCTCTTTAAATTTTTTATAAATATTTAATTAATTATTTTTAAAATGCAAAAAATATTATAATAATAGTAATTATTATTATATTATATATTTTTTTTTAAATTTTGAGACGTTATCCTTAAACTCTACTTATGGTTCTTAATTACTAAAGTAGCCGGCCGCCTCTATGATTATTCAACTATTCTTATCCTTCTTCTCTTCTTCTGGTCCATTCATGTTCCTTTTCTGTATATCTATTGAAAATCCAAGAAATCTTACAAACCAAAACATAGAGGCTTGCAGCTGAAATATGGTTCATTTGATGGAAATGGAAACTAAAGTGTGCGTGACAGGTGCAGCAGGCTACCTGGGTTCTTCGCTTGTCAAAAAGCTCTTGGAAAAGGGATACATCGTTCATGCAACAACAACGAATTTGGGCTATTTTCTTTTTCCTCTCATTGCTGGATATATAATGTTCAAATATTAGTTTTTTTTTTTTTTTTGGAAAGTGTCTGCCTTAGTTATTTAAATTGCTAGTACGATATATATATATATATATATATATATATATGTTGCAGGACATGCTTACAAGGTAGGGCTTCTCAAAAGCCTCCCGAATGCAGAGACCAGATTAAGATTGTATGAAATCTCTGTTTCTGTCTCTCTCTCTCTCTCTCTCTCTCTATATATATATATATATATATATATATGTATATAAAGATAGTTAACTGGTTTACTAATTCAAGGTGTATGAAATGAAATGAATTAATGAATTAATAAAGAAGTATTAAGTTCTGGTTGTTTGTTTCCAGAGTTTCTTTTACCCACCTCTTTAGTACATAGTTTGAATTTAATTTTTAAGAAAATAACTGATAGTGGATTAAAAAGTCATTAATTTGTATCCAATTATTTGGTTTACAATGCAAATCCTTTAATAATTAAAATGAGAAGGGATAAATATGATAACTTTATTAAGTTAACAATTAAAATTTGAGGGGGATCAACTTACACAAGCTTAAAACTTTTTAAGTTTTATATAATTTTATAATCATTGATTAATATTTATGCGATGATTAATTATAAAATTAACTCATCATTAATTATTTAATTATTTTTAATTTTTTTCAACCTTTGAATAAATATTAATCAATAACTAAAAAATTACGTAAAATTAAATAGTTTTATATTTGTATAAATGGATACTTTATTTTAGTATTTTGTATCTTAAATATTAAATTAACATAATTTTCATCTTTACTCAATTATGTCCTTCTTCTCAAACATATTATTAAAATAATTAAATAAAAAAAATGAAAGTCTCGCTTCAAAATGCAGAAGAATAAAACATCCAAATGCTTTCGCATTCCACTTCACTATCGATTTTGTTTTTTTTTTTTTTGTTTTAATTTCAAGATTTTTTTTATCCTTTATTGAATAATTTGTTTTCTCCTTTTTAATACTTTAAATTTAGAATTTTATTTTTAGGGTTTAAGATCTATGAATTAACGTTTAGAATTTAGCACGATTTAAGATTTTAGACTCATTTTTTATTCATTTTTTTTTTGTTTATTTAAAAAGATTAAAATAAACACAACTTAGCATAAGTATTAATGAGTAAACACATGACAGAATTTAGACGTTGGGGCAACTTTTTTCGACTTTAATTTTATTTAAAATATATTATTAATTTCAACATGAAAAAAAAAATTCCGAAGAAAAATAACTTTGAATTATTGAAGAAGTTTTCAAATATATTTTTATAAAATTTTATTTTAATAAAATATTTAAAATATTAATGGTCAAAATTGAAAATTTTGACTAGAAAAAGTAAAACAAAACAGTATTTATGAGACGGAAAGATTATACTCTCAAATTAAAATAAAGATTACAATATATTTTTTTGAATTATATATGAAGATTTTACACTGCAATATACCTGTATGTATGTTTAAACAACTGTCAAATTTGACCGGTCGGGATAATTTGGTTAGATTATTTTAAGTTTTTATATTTTAGGATAATTTTTGAGTTTAAATTTTTTTTGTTTTAAGTCATTTTTTGTTTGGATTAATATGGTTTAACACTTGGATTAATTGTGTCAAGTTATTCTAGATTTGAATCATTTCGAGTTCGAATCAATTGAGTTTAATATTTGAGTTAATTCGTTTTGAGTCATTTAGGTTTAACACTCAAGTTTATTATGTTTTGTTACTTTAGGTTATATTCATTTCGAGTTAAATTGTTTAGGTCTTTTTAGATTTGGGTTATTCTAGATTTAAGTTGATCAATTTTAGGTTATGAACTTTTTTTTTTTTAATCAAATTGATTAAGATCGAATTTAGATTCGGATGACTGTTCAAGTTAAAATTGATTTGTACGTAAATCCTTCCTTCCTTTGCCATGAGGAAATGGTAATGTGTCATATGCAAAATGAAAGGACTTAAAAGCTGAACAAAATAAGAACAAAAGCAATATTAAAGCAGCGTGGTTACTAAAACAAGTAATAATTGATATATATGTAGGAAGAAAAAGGTTTTCTAAGTAATAAAATCATGACTTGGTTTTTAGAACTAATTAATTAGTCTAATTTCTTTCACTTGAAAAATAATATGATATACAGTTCAAAGATACAACTGAGGCTGCAGTTGCTGGGGTGAAGAGCATTGTGGAGTCTTGCATTACGTCAGGGACAGTGAGGCGACTCATTTGCACAGCTTCTGTGGTGGCCTCATCAGCTTTGAAAGAAGATGGGAAAGGCCTAAAAGATCAGTTAGATGAATCCTGCTGGACTTGTAAAGATGTTGATCTTGCTTACACTACTGAGCCATTAATGGTAAATGCTTCTCATAATCTCTTTTCTATCATAACGATCGAGATAAACAGGATGCAATTGAATCTCATGGTTCGAAATTGGTGTAATGTTTTGGAGGGATATGCAAGCTCAAAAGCAGCTTCCGAGAAAGAATTGCTGAGATACAATGGTGAGCTAGAAATTTGAGCCTCGTTTGTGGACTAGTGGGTGGCGGAACGCTTCTCTCAAGCATGCCTGAAAGCATGGGAGTGCTGATTTCGCAAGCCACAAAGAACAAAGTGAGGTATAACACGCTAAGGTTTTTGGAAGAATTGTTGAGAAAAGTCCCGATTTCGCACGTTGAAGATGGCTGGATGCTCATATTTTCTGCCTGGAGACGGCGTCTATCAAAGGCAGATTCCTTTGTGCTAGTGGGTATTTGAGCTCCGCAGAGATTGCCAGTCACTATCGAATGAATTTCCCAAATATCGAGATACATGATAAGTAAGTCATTACTGGCTCGTAATGCCGAATTGTTTTACATGTAAGGCAGGCTGATTTACAAATCTGATTCTGAGCTAGCTTATGATGACTCAACTGAATGCTGTTCCTGCTTGGTTTCAGGTTCGTGGAGAAGTTGGAGAGGGAAATAGTTTGGGGTTCAACCAAGCTGAAAGAAGCTGGATTTGAGTACAAATGTGATGTCAAAACAGTACTTCAGGATAGTATCAACTGTGCTCTGAAGCTAGGGGAACTGAAAAGTGCATCCTCTCAAGTTTGAAGACTAAAATTTTTGTTTCTAATAATTCAATGAAAATGCCACCTGGCATCAGACATTTTGCTGAACAAAGGTTGAAAGTATTATTTGAACCAACCAATTCCATCTCAATGGGTTCTGAAATCAGTCGATGGCCAACAACAACAGATAGAATCTCTCTTAAATCTCAATGCAGCAAGAAAGAGTCATGCTGTCAGTTTACTTGGCCTTCCGTTTTCTGCACCAAAGGGAAAGACCGGAACAATCTTACTTGTCACCATGGGCAGATGTTATTGTGTTGGCAGCAATGGGATTGCTGCTAGTACGAGTGCTTTTGAGAAGGCCAACAGCTATTTCTTTCTTTTACTTCTTTTTTTTGGTTGCATCATGTAAATTAAAATAAACACATCCTTATTCATATGGTTTGAAAAAACCGAGGTTGAGTTGAAATTCTTTTGTTTTAAAAAATGGAAAAAAGATGCATCACTTAACTATTGATTAGTTAGGGTAATTCACACATTTATTAGCAAAAACATCATCATCACATGTAAATTGAAGATTTAGAAAACTTTACATGGATGGAAGGTTACTAGTTACAACTCTCTCAAGCCAATTAAGAAAGGTAAACGAAAGAAAACAGATTAAGAGAAGAATTCAGGATTATCAATTGGGAAGCTTGGATCAAATTCCAACTTATCAAGTGATGAGATATCCAGGTCTTCGATTGGCGAATTAGTAACTGAAGTCGGTGCAGAGATTATACATGTAAGATCAGATTCGGAAGTCTGCGCATTTTGGCCCAATGTGCCAAAGTGGTACGGTGACACTGAAAAATAGTTGGATTCAGATGTCGCCGGTGACATAAATGCTGGAGAAAAGTTTCCCATGATATCATTTTCCATCAGGGCCTCAACAAATGAGCCATTTTTAACTTCGTCCGATTCAAAAGAGAATGAAAATGAAGGGAAAATGTCCTCCCTATTGTCCAAGTCCTCTGTTTTAACCTTGACCCCTGATTCAAAACTCGAAAACATCCCTTGTACTTGTTTTTGTTTCTCTTCATGTTGCTGCTGCTTTTGTCGAAAATGATTTCGTTTCTCTTTGGACTCCCTTGTCACTGGTAAGGACGTAGCAGCAAAGTGAGAGGCTCGGTTACAGGTGTGCCTTCCTCTATATTTCACCTCAAAGATTGTAGGGTCCTCGTCCGATCTTTGAACTTGCTTAGTTGCTAAACAGCCTTGCGTGTGACGATGAGTGCATCGATAATATCCCCTGAAATTGCGCGTGCAAAATTGAATGTTAGAAGCTATAAAAAAAAAAAATACAAAACGAGGATTATTCCTGGACTAGACTAGGCTCCAAGCAAAATAAACTAGCGTAGTATGTCTTTATCGATACTTCTACAGACAAATTTCAATATCAAAACCTCAAGTGGGGAATAATTGAACTTGGACACTATTTTGTGGTCCTTGTGGTAACTCCTATCAAAACTAACCAAGATCCTTAATTATGTACAATTAGAAATTGCGATGCAAATGCAATGTCAAAAACATTTGAACTTATAATCCACGTTAGGTAATAACAAGGTTAGTGGGCTGGTATTCTAAATGTTAAAGTTGGTGATTTTAGTGGAGGTAGTTTTGACTGTTGCTACTCGTTTAATTAGTAGTTACATTGAGTTTAAAGAAAATAATTAAACACTACCTTCAAATTGATTAAGAATTCCATTTCCATAGGCACCAACCAAACAGCCAAACTTACTAACCTTTCAAAATAATCTATTCCCTCCTTCAATTTTTAATACTTAAGTTGAAAAATATAAAACAGCTAAACTAGTTGGAATTTCTTTTCTTACCACTTGTACATGTTATTACTCTTACAACTTCTTGACCCAGTGGCTAGAGCGTTAATGAGACATGTAAGCTTGGGATTTGATTCCCAACGTATCCCTTCCCATCCCAATATTATCGAGGGGAAAAAAAAACCTTGTTCATTTCATCAGTGAAACAAGGGTTTTTCTTATTGCATCTCAATATTGAGAAATATTTTTCTGAGAAATATTTCTATTCCACCTCTTTGTACGTCCCCACCCGCATGTGCTGGCGTGACAAACAGGTGTACTTTGGATAAGCTATCAAATGCGAGTCTTGTAACTTTGGAGCATTAAAAACAAAAGGGTATATACGAAATATTATTACTGTATTAAAACTTTTTCTCACCTTGGAAAATTTGATCCAAGAATATCTTTCTGCCCATATTTTCGCCAGCAATATCCATCATCAAGAGGCTCCTCTAATGACGTCCCAGAGCAGACCCTAACTTGCTCAGTCCACCCGGCCGACGTTTTTCTGTAACAGGAGCAAACGATACAAATTACTCATAACTTAACTTGGATCAATTTCTTCTGCTTACCATTAAACAAAGCCGTATGTCCTTTATTTTACCTCTTTTTAAACACATCTTTTTTATCAGAGGCGTCGCTTCCATGGCTGCTATTGGCAATGGAAGCAGGGGATTCCAACGTGCTAACCGTGGGCTTAGTTTCAACCACAAAAGCACTCCAGTTCAGCATTGAAAGAGCTCTCTCATAGGAACAGAGTATTTTCTCAATTAAGACTTGGCGTGCTTCGGGAGATGAAAAAGGATGGAGATGCTTCCTAAGCAGATTAGTTACCTCTCTCCCCTGTTTTAGCTCGTTCAAAAGATTCTTTTGCTCCCAGTCCATCATTTTTTCCAGTAAAAACAAATGTACCCAAATATGTGGTAGACTATCTATACACTCGCAAGGGTTCTATAACTTAAAAAAAAATGGAGCAATACTAGATCACGTCAGGGGAATATTATAGCTTTGCACAAAGACGAAGAGCCGAAAGCAAACAACATAGAAAGAAGTTAAGGTCCAAATTGAACTTAGAAATAAAAACACAAATGTGAGAGCAAGGAAAATGAAGAAAAACAGCAAATCTAGAACGTGGGGAAATGATGGTAGATAGTTTGGCACAGAGAGAGAGAGAGAAAGAGAGTTATGAATTTAAGCAGAAAAGGTGAACATGGTGAAACTATGCATGCAAAGAAGAAGAAAAAGGCTGAAAAGAGGCTCTGTTAGAATAAAGAAACCCGGAAGGCAGGGGATATTGGAAAGAAATGAAGTGGAAAGGGGAGGGAATTTGCCTAGGAAGCGAAAATTGTATAGTGACGAAATGGGGTGGGAGATGGGGGTATTATAGTGGTAGCGGTAAAGGCAAAAAGGGCCTGAGTTTGCTGACCAATTCAAACCCCACCAAACAACGTCCTCACCAATAGAAATTGGAGTGGCAAAGAAAAGTTCTAAAGAGGAAAAAGAGTAAGGAAGTCAGAGATGATGAAAGAAATAAAGAAACAAGCGAGAGGATAGGAGTAAAGCGAGCAAGCAAGAATCTTCAAATCTTTTTCCGCGTTGTTGCTCATTAAATTCGCTATAATAAAAGGGAAATCGAAGAAGAATTTGGATAAAGATGGTTGAGTAGAATTTGGGACTTCATCTTTAACCCCTTACTTACGATGATGTTGATGGATCACCCCACAAATATCATACCACATATATATGTATATATATATATATATATATATATACATACATACATACACATACACGCACATTGTTTTTGGTATTTTTAACTAACTTCTAGGAAAGCTGAAAAACAAATAATGATAGCTCTTATTGAGGGGATGCTGAATTCTGAGTCGTAAGCTTTCTCTGTTTTGCACAATAAAAGGGATTAATTCCTTGGAGGCACTGCTCTTTTTCTTTGACAAGAGGGAAATGTAATGTTGTCCCATAACTGGTGATAACCATAAACTTACTAATGTTGAAGGTTTTTTCTTTTTAAAGAAAAAATTATGATTAAATCTTGAATCCAAATCAAAGGCAAATAAAAAAAGATTGGTCACCCCGAGATCTGAAGATTTTAACTTTCTTGACCATTGGAAGGAAAAAAAAAAAAGTAACATTAGAAAAATGTTCAAATTTGTTCAAGGAACAAATTGATTTTTTTTGGGATAAATTACATAAAAAATAACATAATGTTAATCAGACAAAATGCTTATTAGTAGGAGGAAGATGTTGAAAAAATAATTAAAACAGTAAAAGATTAGAAAAAATTTAAAATTTAATTCAATTGATTCGTACAATTATTTTTAAAATATAATATCTAATATATTTTAATTTAAATTTTAATATCATTAAATTTTTTTATTTTTAAATTACAACTTTATATATATATATATACACACACGTATATAAAAGACAAAAGTGCATTAGTTTAAGGGACAAAAGGGGTTTAAAAACCAAACCAATAAAACATGTAGCCCCGGCACAAAAAGTCCAAGCACGTGGTTGCTTATTTTGGCCTTTTTTTTTTCCTCTTCTGATTTATGAGTTGGCCTTGCAAGTTGGGTTCACAAAGATTATTAAGATATTAAGAAAACAACTGAGACAGAGCCTGTTTTATAATGTCATCTGTCATAACTTCGTGCCATAACGACATCCACAACCATTGCGTCCATCCATAGTTTGCTCTGCATATGTAAAATCCTAACCTAGCCTCTTCCAATGAAAGCTAGCTTTACACTTGCAATGGAGGGAATAGCATTTTATGAGCCTAACTGGCAAAGCCTCCTATTAGTTTTTGTGATTAGAAAATAAATTATACCTGAGAGGAAATCAACATTAAGTTGAAAGATCAGATAGTTCATTTGATTTAACAGTTTAGTTTGAAATGAATCAAGTTTGAATATTATTTTTTATGATTTGGGTCAATTTATTTAATTACAAAACATATAAATATTAATATAAAAATATTTTTACAAATTTTAAAATTATTTGAATAATTATTGAACCCTACAAGTCAAGCCAATTCACATTAAAAAAATAAAAAATTTTAGAACTAAAACTTGATCAATATAAACATCTAATTTGAAGAGATAATGAAGCAGGGTTTGAACCTTGAAAAAAGCATTTTGAGAATGCCATAAAACCAAAATGGAATTGGCACATTGTTTTATTGGCAAACCCCAATCTGACGATGATGATGATGATGATTGATAAAAACTGAAAAGCCAAAAAGTCTTCAAATTTTAAGCCCAACATTATCGTTAACATGCTGCTGCTACTACTACTACTACTACTAACATCCAGGAAATTTCTAGGTGATTGGGTTTGAAAATTTCTAAGTTTATTCTTTGAGCGAAAATAAAAGGAAGCTCCAAATATGTAGGGTCCAAGGATTTTGTTTCTTTTTTTGTTTTTCTTTCCCTTTGTACAAAAGTGACAAAGCGTGTGGAAGTACTATTTTTCTTCTCCTATTTTTCCAGTTTGCGTTTGCCATGGACTAGGTCAAGCACTCGAATTCTACGTTAGGTTAATCATTGTTCATCATGATGTTGTTTATCCAAAAATTAAATTATTTGTTTGATTTGATAAATCTGATTTAATTATATTATTTTGTAAAGTTTGAATTTGATATCATTTGAATTATTAAAAGTTATTTTATTTAAGTTTTATTTTATAAAAATGTAAAAATTCGTATAAAATATGATTTAAATATATTTAAATAATAAAATAATTTTTTAAAATTGATAGATTGGAATTAAACAAATTTTAACGAGGAATCAAATTGTTCTAAACCTAAATAAATCTAAAATTAAATAAAACCATCGTAAAACTTTACCACCCTATTAAGTTTTTCACTTATAACATTTTTCCCGTAAAAATATTCTACGGGAATACTTGATAGTCTTTGATCTCACTTTGAATTTTTCAAGGTTAAACATTTTCTTCATCCATTATTGTTATCAAGTGGAAAACTCTTATCTTCTCTCTCTTAATCTCTTTTTAATTTTTTGGGTTCCAATTGGTTAAAATAAACTTATTTCAAAGCCATCACTTTTAAGGAGGATTCTATAGATCTTCATAATCCTCTAGATTACAAAATATCTGTACACTATTAAACTTTAATACAAATAAGTTTGTAAACATAAGCATTTGATTTGACAGTCGATATCCTATCAATCTTTAAAAAATATAAAGTAATTTTTACATATAATTATTTCATTTCCTTAGAGTCTTTGAATGAAGGGTTAGGGTTTCTCTATTATTTTTTTAATTCATAATTTTTTAATACAATTTTAATAATAATTTATTAGTACTACCTAGTAGAGAAAAATCTGCCTCAAAGCTATTGCTATCTCAATTTCTACAAAGTTCCTTCTAAAATTTTAAATATAATATAATTAATGATGATTGTGTTATCTTGGTTGGGTACGCTAATTGTTTAGGATTGTAAAGACAAGCTTCTTTTAGTCTCTTCTTAAAAACCAACAAAAGGAAAATCTTCTTTATTTAATGCAATATAATTCGGATTAGTTAATCATCAAAAATTTGAGCTCTATAATGGGGTCCATTAAAGATATTTGTTATGACTGATTGTTGCCTTTTGTTTACCCAATGCTGTTACTAAGGTTGTTCCCATTTATTATTCAAAAAAGTTTGGTGTGAAACAATAGCATGCACATCCCCTAGAAACACGAATTCTAACGAGAAAATCATAGAGTTAGTCGATACGTTTGTGAGTCGGATTATAATTTAAAAGTATTAAATTTTTTATTTAAGTTTAAATTAAATTAAATTTAATTTAATTTAAAATTTTTTATTTATTTTTTATAAATAATAAAAAAATTAAAATTATTTTTATATAAATATTTATATATTTTTATAATTAAATTTAAATAAAAATATTTTTAATTATTAAATAATAATTTAAATTAAATTAAATAAACATGAATTTAAAATTCCTATGTTCAAAATTCGATCGTATTGGGCCATGTACGAAGTTACTCTACAATGATGTTTCCATATTTTGTGGTGGGTATTTTTTTTCTTAAACTAATTAAAATGATTAATTAATTTGGCAAAGAAATCGTGGAAAGTTGAACGTTTTTGTGGACAAAAGGAAAAAGGAATTCAAATAAAGTTCGAATTAATGAAGAAAATATCTATTATTACATAAAAAATTGCTCACATCTTACACTTAATAAAAAAAACTGTCGACGTAATTATTATTATTATTATTATTATTTTAGTGTATCGAATTCTGGTCATTTAAGTGATGCGGGCGACTGAGTGTGAGGCGACTGAGTGTGATGTTAGTTAGCTAGGCTTTCGATTGTTGACTTTATTGGGTAAAGGAACTGGTCAATAGAAACCTATTTTAATTTTTTTTATCCGGAGTCCTTTTAAGTTGTTGGGCTGCAAAGAGTTCAAATGTAAGCCTAAAACAATAAAAGTAAATGACAAAGAGCCCATCACCTGCAAAATTATTTATGGCTGTAGGATACCGATGTGATTGCGCAATAAATATTACAATGTCCGATCAATATAATTGGACCGACAGACCGACCAATGTTTAGGCACTGTAGTTATACGTAAGACTCAAAATTTAGTTGTTGAAATTCTTAAAATTAATGAATAAATTTATTATTATAGTACAAGTGAATATTAAAATTTATTATTATATTTTATTTTAAATAATATTTATTATTTTATTTTTGAAATTAAAATAAATTATTATTATATTATTATTTGATTAAATTTTATTATTTAATTTTATCATTTAATTTTAATTTTAAAATATTTGAAACTAAAATTAATTTATTAAGATGTAAGAATTTTAAGAATAAACATAAAATTTTTATTTTATAAAATAAAAAGGCTTAATTTTTATCATCTTTTTTAATTTATTTATTAAACTATAATTATTAAAATAAAATATTTGAAAAAATTTCTTATTAAATTTTATCTTAAGATCTATAAAATCAAAGTTGAATAAAAATTTTAATAAAAATCAAAATTTAATAATAAAATTCAATCAAACAAAGGTATAGTAACAAAATTTAATATTTAATTAAATTATAATAATAAATTTATATTTAATTAAAAAAATAATGATAAGTATCAATAAAAAATATAATAATTAATTTTAATTATCAATTATAATATAATAACAAATTTACTCTTCGGTCTAAATTCTTATAATATAAATAAAATTATAATAATTTAAAAAACATTCATTGATATGGATAATTTGTAACAATTAATACCCCTTATCGATAGCTCAAAAGTCAAGCGAATAGAAAACATACAGAAGACATGGAAAGTATTGTTTCAGATTATATGCTATGAACACCACTGATTTTGTATTGTTTTTATTATTATTATTATTATTAAGAAGACCTTCTCTTCTTGTATTGTTGTTTTATTCCCTCAAACATGCTCCGTTTCCTGCCCATAATAATATATTGCCACGTGGCTTTTTGAACTTAAAAAATTAGCGCTTGTGGAAAAAAAATATTTTGATGAAAAAATCTTTGAAAAAAAAATTAGAAAACCTTTCGAGAGAAACTCATCCGAAAATTATATTGTATTCCACGAATTGATTTCAAACCGAAATTTATGATTTAGAT
The DNA here is from genome assembly GCA_038381835.1 of Adansonia madagascariensis. Classification (NCBI taxonomy): domain Eukaryota; kingdom Viridiplantae; phylum Streptophyta; class Magnoliopsida; order Malvales; family Malvaceae; genus Adansonia; species Adansonia madagascariensis. The sequence goes on from JBBYHL010000004.1 coordinate 7,446,688, forward strand.
GAATGACATCTAAAATCTTTGAGATTTTGTATAAAGTTGCTTTGCATAATCGGACTGAGTGAATTGATGCTTGGTTGGCTTATCGGAAATAGAATAAAGAGTTGGATTTTTGGCAACGGGCTCACAGCTTTTACATTTGAATTCAAATTTGGGGTATTTGATGAATTGATTTCACTTACTGTTAATTTAACGCTTATTGATTGTAATGAAACAATTCATCTCAAGTTTTTGACGAAAGTTCTGAAATGTTATTTCTCACACAACTGGTTGGTTTGATGCCTTAAGGGTTGATGAATTTCATCAAAAGGAAAAAAAAAATTATATATATATATATATATGTATGTTTGATATAAGTTAAACAAAGAAATACCTTAGATGAATTATTTAAGGCTTTTAATCTTTCCAAGGCAATATTATCTAATATTATCGTTGGGTTTTTATTTTGGTGTAAAGTTTTATTTAAAAAAAAAAAGGATTAACAGAGATTTTGCTGTTAAAGTTAGAACAGCTTTCTCCCCTTCATCTATGGTACATGGCAACGATATAAGCGAGGCAGAGAGACAGGCACGCACTCCGAACGGATGACTTTTTCTTCTCGATTAACAAGTATTTATTAGCAATCTTTAATTATATATATTTTTCAGATTAAAAAATAAATTTAATTTAAATTAACTATTTTTATAAAATTTAAAAAAAAACATAATTTAATAATTAAATATTTTATTTATTTTGAGAACCTGAGGCACCTGTTATATTTTCCCATGATAACAAGGAGTCTCTTTCACTGTCATTTGTGAAAATAGTATTTATATAACATATATCGATTTGGTTAATAAATGCTTACAAATGTTTCACTTTCAGAAACAACAAAAAAAAATGTTATAATAGTTATACTGTTCCTTTCATTTTTGTCTTATTGGCACCTTATTAAGCTTTCCCAACATATATTCTCCATTCTCCACTCCCCACTAAAAAACAGAAAGAAGAGTCAGTCAACTGAAAAGACCCTCAATCGACCTTTATCTTTTGGCAAGAAGTGAGTTTTTTGTTTTCTTTCTTACTAGTCGTATAACATTAAAATTTCACTCTGAATTGAGCCAATTAATTTAGTTTGGTTGGGTGTATATATAGTAAATGCATTTTTGATCCAGGAAAGAAAGAATTGCATGCGAGGAGCGAGCATTGGAATGGTTTCAGGGCAGCCCACCCCCCAAAAATGCAAAAAACTAGAACCAACCAATGATTTTTCCGAAGAGTAACATGGTTCTTATAAGCGCGGACATGGAAGGACTTGGGTAACCCCACCAAATAACTTCAGCTGGTAGGAAAGACCAAAGTGCTTGTGAATGTAAATGGATAACCCAAATAATAATAAACAACTAAAACTCGGTTCTTCCATTTCCATTCCCAACAAAAAAAAAAAAAACCTTGTTCCATACAAGAAGGGGCTATGCATTTGTATTGCAAAAGCCTTACAGAGAAGGAAATAGAGAATGAGACAGACAGATCATAAGAACACGAGAGAAAAATTAAGGAAAAAAGATGCGATTAATTCTTGCCTAATAAACTTGATGCCACGAAGTACTAATCTAAAACTTATATATATATATATATATATAAAGCCATTAAGAATTATTATATCTCTTCAGCTCTCTTCGCCTGTTGGCAAATACTTCTCCATGTCTCATGATCCAATACCTTTCTATTTCTTCAGCTTTTCGGCCCGGAATCCGACCAGCAATTAATGGCCACCTGCATTAATAATTCGACCAACTTAATCATTAGGACCAAGAAATCAACCGACTCCTTTCGTAACGACAAAAAATAAAAGAAATGCTTTTCGTCAGTAGGTTTTTTTCCTTTCTTAATTACGATGACACTGAATTGGGCAGAAAATTATTGAACGTTTCGATATTTGTCCACCCTGAACAGGAGCTATGAAATAATGGACTGACTGAATTCAGTAAATACCAAAATTGAACGACTGGCCAACGGCCCCAGTTAATAAAAATCATTTGCTGAAGGAGTAAAATACACGACCAGCAAAAGCATCCTTAATTACAATAAATTAATGCATGCAGTTAAAAGGAAAAAAAAAACAAAATCTACATGTATTTGAAGTGTTAAATTAGGTAAATAGATTTTACCATATATTTGCAGTAATGCCACATAGCAAAATAGAAAATTAGTACTTGTCTCTCCATATATATGTAGAAGGATATTGTTAAGGATGGTCTTAAAACATTACTTAAGGTTATTAAATATAACAATAATTTTCATCCAATACATTAAAAATTATGAATAAAATTATCAATTAATGTATTTAATATATAATTATTATAAATAGTTTTTTAAACAAGAACAAAAACTCTACAAAAAAGGAGCATGAAAGGGGAAAAGAGAAACTATTTTACCTGTAGAAACTGTTTGTTCTCTGTTTTTCAAGCATGATATCAAGGGAAAATGTTGTTTTTTAAAAAAAAAAAAAAGATAAAAATTTCTATTTCAGGTTCCATTACCTGTCCCCAACGAGTTTATACATTCTATAAATGAGATCTTCTTCTTGTTCAGACATATTTATGAACTCCCACTCAATGCTGCTCACCTCTGCCATAAAAACATCAACAGGTGGACCAAAAACAGAGCTAACCTTAAAAATCAAACCAGAAAGTACAAAATGGAAAACTGGAAAAACAAGACAAAAAGTTTCAAAGAAGCAGCAAAGAGTAAAATAAAAATACCCCAAGAAAAGGAATGGGTGTTGGGGTCCAACAAAACGAAAGAAAAAGGTTTAGACGAATAAAGTTCTATACCTTCAGAGCAGCAGCTACTGGTCTTCGGTTGCTTCCGGTGACGTTTGTCCATTGCTTTAGCCCTTTGCAGAAAGAAAAAAGGCAGAGTTTAAAGAGAATGAAAGAAACCCAATACTCAAAAGTAGAATTTGTGAGTTGTAATTCAGGTGAAGAGGATTGTGCAACTGATAGTTTACTCGGAAGGGGGAATTTATAATACCCTACGAGGCTACGATAAAAATTCTGTGGGCTTTGAATGAGCTAATATAAATGAGCATTGAGACTTGGGGGTTGAGCTTGGAAATGAAAACCCCCCCTCCACCCTTGGGAACAAAATCAACGAACGACAGGTCCTACCAAACAAACAAATTTAAATTGGTTGACTTGTAGTTGTCCCCGTTAAAGTCATAGGTCAAAGTTCTGCTCAACGATAGTACTAGGCAGCCGAAATGCCAGCACTGCCCTTAAGCTTTCCAATATATTTAATTCGTAAAAAAAATTGCAGACGAAGATAAAATAAAGATTGATTCGAATAAAAATTTT
>JBBYHL010000004.1:7450122-7463088 GCA_038381835.1 Adansonia madagascariensis
AAGCTTTCCAATATATTTAATTCGTAAAAAAAATTGCAGACGAAGATAAAATAAAGATTGATTCGAATAAAAATTTTTTCTTTATTATTATTTTAAAAGTAATTAAATAAATTAATTCAGTAAAATTTTGACTTCTAACTTGTCAAAATAGTTAATTTCTCTATGCAATATGTTTATTCTCTTAATTGCCAATCAATATGTATGTATCAAGGGAGGGAAGAATGTGCAAAGACCCTAGAAGAAGTTCCTTAATAGTGATTAAGTTCGCTAATTATGATAAGTAAAACTTGTTAAATAACAATTTTCGTGGCTGTGTAACAAACTAGCACCTGGTATTATTAATCTTTGTGAAAGTTATTAGGCTTAATTAATAACGGTAGGACATTTTAAGCTTAAACTATTGCTAATATTTAATCCAAAACTCCAAACCGTCTCATACTTGAACAGTTAGGTTGACCGATGTGACAACAGTGTTGTAAAATAAAATGAAAACTTCAAACAAACAAAACCAAGAGAATCCAATCCAACGAAAAAAAGGGGAAAAAAAAAAAAAAAAACCCCAAAAGCGTCCTCTCTAATGGATTCCCTGCTGCCGTTCTTGATGGCTTAAAATGCTATTGCTTTACGAGATTATATAAAAAGTAATTAAAATATTCATAAAATAAAATATAATATAAAAGAATAAACGTAATAAAATTTATATAAAATAAATTATTTATACATTAAAATTTATATAAATATATATTGATATATAAATTTATTATATCTAACTTAAATCTTCATATAGAGTGTTTGAGATTCGGTACTTAAAACTTTAAACTTTAAATGGGACTAGATAAGGCCTCCCTACCCTTTATATCTATGTAAATTAGTTCCTACAATTTAGACTTTCAAATAAAGTCATATGACTTCTGGTAAAAGTATTTTCACCTTTCAGTTTATTCAAGTTCCTAATAACTAGCTTGTGAGGTAGCCGGTTTTTAGATACTACAATTTTCTTAATTTAGTCACAAGGACAAGTGGGAAAAGGTTATGTTAGGCATTTAAAGTGTTTGTAAATTGTAATCTAATTTTTTTTTTTCAGAAAATAATTTGATATGATGAAAGTAAAACAGTGAATAATTCATTGTAATCTAATATGTTTGTTGGGATGGCAGTGGATTTGCGCTTTGGAGCAAGTAATTGTTGGCAAAAGGTTTCACCCAAAAGAAAACAAGCTCATGGCAGGATCTCTGCCCATTGTGATTAGTAATTTACTTATCTTTTTCACCCCCCCTCCCCCTCTCCCTCCATCCGTAACAAGTTCATGGCAGGATCGCTGTCCATTCTGATTAGTAATCTATTTCACCAACCCTCCAACCCGTGAAGGGTTTCTGAGAAGTTGGGGAAGTTATTAAATTATAAATATAAAAATTCAAACATTAAATTTATTAGATACTATCATTTAATATTAATTTTGTTAATCAACTGAATTAAATTTAAATTTTAAAAGATATTTAAAGGAAAATATTAATGGGTGTTCTGTTTCTTTGATTAAATTGTTATTTTAAAAAATATATAATTAATTATTTATTAAATTTAATAAAAATAATAATTAAACTACAAAATTTTAAAATAATACTTCAATACCTTTAATCAATACTTATAGACAGTAATTGAGTGTCTGAATCCTTATCTAAAATATTTTATCTTTTCTAATCATTTGAAGAAAACAAAGTGTATATAATGGTAAATAATTAAAAAAAAAAGAAATAAAAGAGAAAGTTTTGTTGTTTTCTTACTGCATGAAATTGTCATTATTAAAGGAAGGGCAGACAAGTTAAGCTAGCTAATTAATTTATTATTAATCTCAAGATTAATTAATAGTCCATAAAAATAAATATTAATTTCTTAATATACATTGAGTTACCTTTGATTATTGAGTAACTGGAAGGATGAAAGTTCGGTAGAGCAATAAAATAAAAAAGGAAAAAGGCCAAAAATACCTCCGGTTGAGCAGGTTATCCATGTTATTCCCTTTTTTTTAATCTTTTTTATTTTCCCAGAATCCAGCCAAACCAAAAAACTTATATATTCTATTTGTTTAAACGTATGTTCTATATGTTTCTGTTTTAGTTGAACAACCTGTGTAGTTGCCAGGATGAGGGCATTTCGATTCAATGAATTTTGGAGTTTGAGGCAGCTTTTGCAAAGATCCTTGGTGCCCTTTTGAAGCTTTTTTTTTTTTTAATTTGAAAGATCAACTTTTGGAGATTGATCTTTACTTTCACTTTGACATTTTTTTTTTCCTATTTGCAGGGTTTTGGGAGTTCAACTTTTAACCCTTAACTAACTGACACGGGCTGCATCCCTGTCTTTTTCTCTGTGGCTATACATGCAAAAATCGCCATACAATATTCACATTGAAGAAGACTCTATAGTTAATAGCTAACTTCTTTAAACTTCATATATATTTAAGTGAAATTTGAAATATTCTTTGATCACTTTGATCAAATTTCTAGTTCAAGTAATCTTGCTTCATATGGCATTAATTTCCTCTTGTCATGTTGGGAATCAAGTCCTATTATATTATGTGACTTAAGCATTACTTTAATATGATTTTATTTTCCTTATAACATATATCTCATGGTCATAGCTCATCACTTTCAATCTTCTTTCTCTTAGCTTAGTTATATTTAGAAAAAGAAATCTATAGTATTGACATAGTTTGTTTAAGAAGGTTTTAGTGAAATTTGCCAAGGTTAAATGTTTTTTGAGCAATGGAACAAATTTCAAGCTAAGGCTAGAAGGGGCATGTAAAGATAGAAGATGTTAAATGGTATCAGAGTTTTATGTTTGGGATGTGTTTCAATGCTTAAGTAAAGGTTTAGATAATATTTAGAGAAAAGTCATGAATGATTAAAGAGTCTTAATTTCTCTTATTATCCTATAAAACTAATAAGTATAGATTTTGCAGCTTTTTATTAAAAATTACTGAACAGTTATAAACCCTTTAAATGTTTTGCATGTAATGCTCTAATATGATGAACTTAAATTAGATTATTAAACGATCAACGTAATTGATTGGATTGGATGGAATTGGAGATTCAGATTCAAGAGATTAGAAAAACTACAATCATAATTACTCTTATCAAATTAGTCAACAAAACGTAATTAATGTGCTCATATTTGTATGCACCAAAAAATATAGCTAGCTGATGTCAATTCAGAGTCAGAAAATGATCAGAAAGGGATAGCTATTTTGAAATTTTAATCGCACAACTAACCCAAGTAACAACAATATTTCCTAGATGACAAAGAACGTGAAATGGATGATAAGATTGAAATTGATACATCTGAAAATGTTGAAAGACAACAGAAACTATTCCAACCAACGTCTTGCAGGGAGTCTTGCAGAATGCTGAAGAGCCACAGTGCTTAGAAAACAAAATGTCTGTAATTCCTAAGAGGCCATGATGCAAGCTTTCATTTTCGATGAAAAATATGCACACAGGGCACTGGCAGTGGCTATATATATACATATATATATATATATATATATATATATATGCCAATTAACAAGTAGGATTTTTATAGAAATTGAAGTGTATTCGTCATAAGGTTACTTTTTTTTTTTTTTTTTTTTGTGGAAAATTTTGGTGATGTCTTGAATTAATGTAATAACGTTGTCTTGTATTTTTTTTTTATGGGTTTATTTTTGAACCATGTCATTTTTATTGTATTTAAATAAACTTTGATTTATAATCACAAATAAATTCTCATTTCGAAAGAACAAAAAAATAATTTCCGAGCAACCAGTTGCTCTGCTTGCGATCATGAATCTATGGCTGTGATGGAGCAGGAGATGTTGGAGGCTTCAAATCAGGATACTCTGCAACCACAAAGAAACGAAAACTGACAGATGTAAGCGATTTTCCTGTTGCATAAAAAAAAGAAAGCAACCACTTCTAGTACAAGTATGCACAACAGCATAAGGGGAAATGATGAATTTATTGTCATTACAGAAGCAGATGGTGAAGCTAGTGTTTGAAATCCAGAGATTCCATCTGCCTCGGATTCTGTTTTGGGGTACTGAATTATTTTTTCTTTTTTTTTTTGGGGGGGTGGGGGGGAGGGTTTTCAGCCACAACTTCCACTTTGGGCTCCGGTTTTGCCCCTGTGGATGCCAGAAGGGCCTTCATAGTGGTAGTTGTTGGCCTCCCCCACCCCCCCCCCACCCCCGCCCCCAATTTTTCTAAGTTCACAGGTAAAATACAAATATATAGAAATTAATGGCTAAGTCGCAACGGTTTATATTTGGAGAAATTTTGGGCGAAAAAAAAGGATCCATTTCAGTCAACAGGCAACATAGTTTGTTCCTATGGTTGGAATAACTTTTCTTGGCAAGAAATCGATCTTGTTTAGCAAATAAGCAAAGCATACAAATTATAACCATGATTTATATCAAGGTTGGATACCTTTATATCGTCAACAGGTTCCTTAGGAGCCACCTCTGTGTTTAAGAATTCATCAACTTGTTCAAGAGTTTGCTTTCGGTTCTGTAACAAATTATAGCAGGGTAGAGAAGTTAAAGTTGAATCATTATGGTTAGGCTTTAGGTTTAAGAAGGACCAGAGATTTAAAACTTCAAGTGATGTATATCCCACTGTTGTCAGTAACCATATCATTCAATGTAAGCCAGAAAATACTTAATTTTCAATTAAATTCATGAAAAATAAAATATAACTCAAATAGGAAGTAGACTGGAGACTTCCTCTGCAAATAGGAGCTTTTGGCTCACAAGAAGAATGATAGCAACTGAGCCCAGAAGTATTGTTTCTATCTGAAGAAGATACGAGAAAATTAAAAAAATAAATAAATAATAATAGGAGGAAAAATAAATATTAGAAGTTATTGTAGGACTAAAAAACCTAAACTCTGAAAATGCCACTAAGCCTAATCCACTAGCAGCAGCAATCCCTTAACTTTGTGATTAACATATATTAGAAGAAAACCAAGAAGAAAGGATGTACAACTTATTAAAGAAAACATCATCTCATGACTAGTTGACGCCGCCTTCTCCTTCTTATTCGCAATATTGTTTTGTTTATCTGTTTTGATTCATTCAAATCTTATTTTGAATTATTATCCTTATCTTTTGGAGATTTTTTCGTTTAAATCTTGTATAAATATTACTATTAAAGAAATAAAGAATGCAGTTCAGCCTTTACAAATATTTATCCTTCATATGACTTCCCAACAAAGAACATGGAAGAAGGGCTGCAAATTTTCTTGTTTAATACTTGTTATGTGTCTTCTGATGTGAAAAAAGATCTAAAAATTCTCTATGGGAATAAAATCTTAGAACTGTATAAGCAAATAAGAAATGAAGATATGTACTCCAAAGACCCCAGTGACGGTTTCTGCCAAATTGCTAAGGTCAAGATCATTCTTTGGTGGTACCCAAGGAAGACCATTGTTCTGCAAAATTGCAATCAGTCGATGCAATTGCTAAATTAGAAAGTGGAAAAGAAAAACAATTCAGAACAGCAAATACTATCCATCCTCGGGGTTTACCGTTGGTAGTTTGTAATGACTGCAGGAACGATCAAAATCTCACAATGAATAAAAAATTTAAGAGTGAACAATTTATAAATATCAAATCTTATTAAATTGAATAATTGAGTAAAAAATTTTGCCCAAATTATTATTGGAATCACCTAGTGGGCTAGTAGGATTCACTTAGTGGGCTAATATTTATTTAATGTCAAAGATGGGCACTTGAGCACTTTGGGTACTTGGGTTTAAATTTGGTGATACAATTTATATATATATATATATATATATTTTATTTTTTGAAATAATTAAGTAATAGTTAATCTGAAATAATTTTTGCATCAAAAAAGTTGTGTTCAAAGAACACATCATTCATCAAAAAATTATTATGTAAAGACATTAGACTTAATCAAAGATTTATCCAAAAAACAAGTCCTTACTAAGGTAACTTTACATTGCTTATAAAATTAACATTTTTATTCTGCCACTTTTATTATTCTGCTTAAAAATTTATAATTTTATTGTATACTGAAGATATTATAAAGTTTTAAAAAAAATATTTTCACGCATCAAAATCCATCTTAGAATCTCTTTCTCAAGGTCGTTTTTCAAACATTTACTGCATAAGCAGCTTTGAGTCCGTTTGCAGTGAGCAATTCCGCAACCAGTTCAGAGTTCCCATCAATTGATCTGGCTTTCAACACAAATTTAACATTAGAAGATGCACCGGATGGAACTCCTTATTTCATCTTTCTTGCAAAACATAATGCATATAAAGAAGAGAAAAAAGAGAGAGAATAATTTTCAGCTCATAATTACAAATAATATGTATCGCAGCCAGTGTCATCAAGGAAACACCTCAAAATTCGAACTTACACGATCAATTTAACCTTGCAATGAGATATGAGATCTTCGTTGCATGACACATTGGAAAGAGAGATGAGAGGGTTTTGATAATGTCTCCAGATGGACTTTCTGGTCTAAACGCCAATTTTTGACTGTGTGGCTCGTAAATAATTTGTCTGCAGGGCAAACTCAAAACCCCTTATTGTACAGCCATTATATATAGATTCAGCTGTACTATTGCTATATTGTTGCAATCATGCTTGAGCCAGTTAAAAGGCATTGATGTCATATGTTCTGATTAGTCCAAAGAGGCTGAAAATAAGCCCACACAGCATGGGGTAATAATGTAAAGCCCAAACCCGATAATGAGTTGGCTCAAAAAAAAAAAAAAAAAGGGAAAACAGATATTGATAATGACGTCGAAATTTTGGTAATTATAAAGGTAATGACGACTCGCGGTTTAAACTGATTTGGTTTCAATCTGACACTTTTGCCCTTCATGCTCGTTAGGTTTTACATTGAAGTCCGTAGACAGTAGATAACAAAAATCTAACTGAAATGTCTGTTAAAAGGGGCTTGCGCAAAAGCCCTAGGAATCCAGATTTCAATACCATACAAGTGAGCTTCATCCTCTATCCTCAACAGGTAATTCTTCCCTCTAACCTTTATACACACACTCTCTCTCTCTCTCTCTCTCTCTCTCTCTCTCTCTCTCTCTATATATATATATATATATATATATATTATGCACAGACACACAGACATACACATATATCGTTTTTTAAACCATTGAACATGGAACCTTGCCTCATTCTTGCTTCAAACAAAGCTTCTATATCAACCTCTTTTCCCCTGTTTCTTTCTTACAAATCTCCATTTCATAATAAATCACGGCTTTCTACGAAATCCCATTTGCATCCCTCAAACAAAGATTCAGGAAAGACACCATTTTTGGGACAAAGTTTGGTTTTTCAAGATAAGGGTTTTACTGCTTTGGGTAATTTGAGGAAACCACATGTCCCTTTTGAGCCAATAAGAGCTGCAGTTAAGAGAAGAAAAGAGCTTGCTTTTGATAATGTGATTCAAAGGGACAAGAAGCTTAAATTGGTGTTAAAGATAAGGAAGATTTTAGTGAGTCAGCCTGATAGAATCATGTCACTTAAGTCATTGGGGAGGTATAGAAGAGACTTAGGCCTTCAAAAAAGACGTAGATTTATTGCTTTATTAAGGAAGTTTCCTGGAGTGTTTGAAATAATGGAAGAAGGTGCTTTTTCATTGAGGTTTAGATTGACACCTGAAGCCGAAAGGCTTTACTTGGACGAGTTGAGAGTCAGGAATGAAATGGAAGGTTTGTTGGTTGTTAAGTTGAGGAAGTTATTGATGATGTCGATGGAGAAGCGGATTTTGTTGGAGAAGATTGCGCATTTGAGGACTGATCTTGGGCTTCCTTTAGAGTTTCGTGACACGATTTGTCAGCGATACCCTCAATATTTTCGTGTTGTTCAAACTGAACGAGGCCCTGCTTTGGAATTAACTCATTGGGATCCTGAGCTTGCAGTATCAGCAGCTGAATTAGCTGAAGAGGAAAATCGAGCTAGAGAGTTGGAAGAAAAGAATTTGATTATAGATAGACCACTTAAGTTCACCAGAATCAAGCTTCCTAAGGGTCTTAATCTTTCTAAGGGGGAAATGAGAAGGCTATGCCAGTTTAGGGACATGCCTTATATATCCCCATATTCAGACTTTTCAGGATTGAGATCAGGAACACCTGAGAAGGAAAAGCATGCTTGTGGGGTTGTACATGAGATTTTGAGCCTTACTGTTGAGAAGAGAACTCTTGTGGATCACCTCACTCATTTTCGAGAGGAGTTTAGATTCTCTCAGCAACTTCGGGGGATGATAATAAGGCACCCTGATATGTTCTATGTCTCTTTGAAAGGGGATAGGGATTCTGTTTTCCTTAGGGAAGCTTATCGTGATTCTCAATTGATAGACAAGGATCCACTGTTGCTTATTAAAGAGAAGTTTCGCTCTCTTGTTGCCATTCCTAGGTTCCCAAAGAGGGGCTTGAAGAAAGTTGCTGATAGTAATGAAGAAAGCAATATGCCAGAGGAGGCAAGTGATGAGGAAGGAGAAGGATGGTCCGATATGGATAGTTATCTGAGTGATGGTGGGTTTTATGATGATGAGGGTCATGAAGGGGATGATGACTATGAGGATGATTGGAGTGATGATGATGATGATGATGCACCACCAGATTTTGATGAAGATGATGAGCCTGTTAAGATTGGATTGAGCAAACCAATTAAACAAGGAGATTACTCAGCTAAGAAAGCAGAAGAAGTGCTTGTTCCTGTCCTTCCTGATGGTCGTCCAAGAGAGCGATGGTAAAAGGATTTTAACTATAAGTTGAAGACCCCCACTCTGTAGGTTCTTGACCCCTAAATGGTTGCGTATCTCTTGCTTAGCTTCAAAGGGGTGGGTTTTTTCTGGGGACATGATCTAGTTTACTTGTTTGTGAGATTCCAAATCTTATTTCTTAGAAGCTTGGAGCAGTTTACGCCCTTTGTTAACATAATCTGAGACATTATCAGTGATCTAAACAACAATACTTAGTGATGTGTTCTTTTTCAAACTTTTTCCCATGCTACATTGTATTTATCACCGTGAAATGGCTGGCTGGAGCTCATGAAAAACTTAATGGATGATGATTAAAGCATATCTGCGAGCCCTGATGCGTATGCCTAGTTCATATTGCAATGATTTACGAGTCATGCAATGCTCCTTAGGAGGCATGCAAGGGGGCATTGTTTCCAGTTATGAAATTTGTTTGTGGTGAGGCGTGCAACAAAATGTTTTCTGCAAACCCAAGGTGCTGTAAATGGCGATAAATTGAAAACTAAGAGATAAAGATAAGTTCTTCTTTTCAATCTAAAGTTACAATAAACATATAACTTTACCATTTACTTTCAGGTTGCTTTCTCTGGTCAATATCCTCTGTTTTCATTTCTTTCATTCATTTGCCTTGAAGAGAAGGCAAAGGATTTAACGTGACACAAAGAAATAACAAATGAAGAAAGGAACAAAGGTTTATAGAGCTCGGTCTGGGAGGAGATACCATCAGGTCAGCCGATTGAAGCATTGATGTTTACGTCGTTTGAGAATTTTGATCGTAAATAGTCTTCATCCTGTATTAAAAAACCAAACCGGAATGGTTGATTGAATTGATAATTGACAAGTTTTCCAAGCCAATGCACTATATAAAACTAGTTATTTACCGAATTAGTAAAAAAAAAAAAAAAAAAAAAAACAGAAAAATCAGTTTGATATATGTATATATATGTTCAATTTTTTTTAATTGATAAGATTTAAATTTTTAATATATTAGTTTATATTAATAGTATTGTTAAGTCAAATATAACTTTTTATTAATTATTTATTGTTTTTAATATTTATTCAATATTAAATTTATTTTTTAAGTATTTAATGTCTTGTTGTTCAAGTAGAATAGTTGCCTCAACCGATTTGGATCGAGAACTGAAAGGCTGATAGGTTTGACTTTGAGTTTATACTTTTTTTTTTTTTTTAACTTGATCTTCATATCCTCACGATTTGTAGGAGATATAGGTTCTTCTGATGACATGTTCCATTTGGATATGGATGTGGACATGACTGAAATGCCCAATAGCTCTTTATTATTTGTTGAGATGGATTGACTCCTTGTTGGCTCTTCGGGTCCAATCCGTTTTTGCCATTTGGGTATTAGAAAAATATGTGAGAGACGCCCTTTCTGAGAATCAGTGCTCTGGGATCAAATTGCACGAATCATTCATAGTTTAATGGATTTAGCAACAAATCTTGAATGCAACATTTTTCTTACATGCATTATCAGTTGGCCTATAAAAGGGTGATCTTTAGCCAACTTCTCACATCAAGTTGCTCAAAGTGAGCCCTCTGACGATCTCGTCTCGAAAATCAGTCTTAGCTACTCCTTAAACTAGGCCAAGGCTCTTTGTTTACAAGGATGTTCAAGGCACATGTTGTTCAGTTTCCCCTCAAGGGCTCCCAACTTTGCCACATTTTCATAGGGTTTTTGATGTTTCGTGGCTTGCCTGAGCAGACCTAATAAAGCTCGCTGGAGGCCCTTGTCGGGAACTTGAGCAAAACTTCTGCTTGCTTTTGAGGGAGGCGTCTGAGTTGACATTGGCAACCCTTTTTCACTCTCTTTCGAAGGATTCAAAAGCTAATAAAATTGAACTGACAGTTCGAAGCCTTCAAAGAGAGTGAAGAAAAGTAATCATTTTTTCTAGCTTCGAGACTGTGAAACATGTACATCAAGTAGCCCTGCTTTCTCAACGTTTCCGAAGTTTTAATTATTTTTTGGAATCCTTGTAAAGCATGTTGGCTTTTGGAAGACACCAAACCGCAATATAAAATTGCGTGGCTATGAACAAGATTAAAGCTTAAATCATAATATTAATTTGCTAATTATTACGATCGTATAACTGTGTTCACTTTTTTGGCACTCTTTTAACATTGATACTAATTAAAATGAAATCAAAATTTTTATAAATTAAATAGTAATTCGAGATTCAACCTTATATCATATACAAAACCGATTCGAATGGAAACAATAGGAAATCCCTCTGAATTTTTCTGCTTTTGGCCCTGATTCATCAAATGAGGAATTCAGGAAAGAGTCCCAATTTGGTATCTTGGATTGCTCTGATATCAGGCAGTTCACAGAAGGGAAACTGTATGGAATCCCTCGAAATTCCAACCAAATGCAACAAGAAGATATCAGGCCCAACTGCGTCGCCATTCCCAGCTCACTTCGAAATTGTGGAGGTCTATCTCTGCTACAAAAATGCAGAGAGATCAACTGCTTCAGCATTAAAATGGTTTTATTGACTATGTATGTATTTGAAGCTACTGCACTTAATTGATATGTTAGTAAATCTGGCAACTTGAAAGCTGCTTATGAGGTTTCAGGAGGGATGAGCATAGAACATTGGCCTCCTGTAATTGCTTGATATTGGGGTTTTGCCATCTGTGGCCTTGGTCGTCTCGCCCTTTGAGGGGATTCTTGGAGCAGGCATCCTGCCAAATGCCAATAGCATTCACACTGGACTCTCTGGTTGTAAGAATTCAAGTTTAGTTGACGAAGGATGGATAAGCTCTAATTATAGTATAATACGACAATTGAACATCATTCTTGCATGGTAGATCTTCCTGGAGGAGTTGGATATCTTGACGAAGCTTGGGATTTCATTCAAAGTATACCATTGAAACCAGATGCTACCATTTTGGGTGCTCTTGTTCAATCCCATAAGAATGTGCAAATGGCAGAGATTGCAGCGAAGAAACTTTTCGAGTTAGAACCATATAATTCTGCAAGTCATGTTTTGATGATGAATCTACATGCCGTGTCTGTCGGATGGGAGGAAGTTGAACATATCAATGATTTGATAAGCGATATCGAGGTGAAAAATGAGCATGTCTGGAGAATTCAAATTGATCAGATAATTCATTTCTTTTGTAAAAAATGGGTAAATCAGGAGCAATGGCAGTCGGTTTCACCATTTCAGTCAAGAGTTCCTGCAATGATTGTTGGTGACAAGGGGCTCTAATAGCTTTCAGTATCCACTCTGAACCATCATGTAAAAGGAATTTAGGAAAAAAGCGCTGGCTCCTACTGAAGAAGGGAAAATACATAAACGTGTCTGAAAGGTAATTCTTTTTGATTGGCAATGGATTTAGAATCATTCGACAACTCCATTCTACACTCGTCAACGAACAACCTAAAGCAATGCTGTCTTGAAAATAATACAGCAGACAGCGAAATGGCAATTTTATACGTTACTTGCATTCATAGAAGTTTAAAAGCATTTTCATGTAAGCATCGCATTATTACAACTTCAAAACTAGAAGCATTACATCTCTACAAGCTGAGGATAAGAAATCAAAATAATGTCACCTACTTCTCAGTGTTAAACATTTAATCTAAAATCAATTAGTAATAATTATTATAGACTCTTAAGCACAGAGAAACCTCCCACTTGGCATACTCCAGAGGTAACAAACTAGAAAAACATATCAAAACCTGAGTTTTAATATCAAGTTACGCATCTAATGTAAGGCCAATTGACAATGAAAAAATTCACTTTGAATATAAGACCATGAACAACCCGAAATTTAACCAACATCTAATAACATCACTTTTAATAGTTAGGACATGTTTTCAGTTCCATTCCACGTGCTCCAACAAGGAGAATTTGAAACACATGGACCAGTTCATAACCCACCAAATTCTTCCCCAGCTAAGTGTTTTCCAGGCTACCCCACTAAAACTAGTAAACCAATTGAGACGAACCACGTCTGCAGCTGTTCAACAAAGGGGAAAAAGGGCTATGCACGAATTCTTTCAGACGGATACGTGTTGAAAGTTCACGTCAGCGAAGATAAGTGATTGGTTAATCCAGAGAAACTTCCTAGCTCGGTAGGTCTAAATAAATTTGATAAGAATCGTCACAAAGATCCTTGAGTTAGCATACTGCTCTGCAACTTTATGGCCCAGAAGGTGGG
>JBBYHL010000004.1:7465183-7477972 GCA_038381835.1 Adansonia madagascariensis
AAATAAAGTAAAAAAGAAAAGAAGTTAATGACGTCAAATATGTTAGACGTCTCAGTAGTATTTTAAGTAAAAAAAAAACCACAACTATTTATATTTATATTTATATTTATATTTATATTTTATTATAAATTTAAATTTGATTTTTAAATAAATTTATCAATGAATATATATATATATATATATTCAATTGATCAATGCAGCCTAAATTTTTAATATTTACTAATATTTACTAATATTTAACCAATTTAAGCAAACAAACGAAAAACAGTCACGTTGGAAACACAGGTGTACTAAGTCTAAATTGGAAATTCTTTTATTTTCCTCAATTAAAAAAAAAAGGTTTAAAGGAGCAAGGAATTACAAGAGTGATTGCTAATAAGGTTGATATATTGTTGATTTCAAAAATGTCTTTATTACTTGGGCCTAAGCCATAGATCGATAATATTTGTATTATCCGATGTATTTTTTTATCTATAATCATGTTTAATTATATAAAATTTTTAATTATTAATAATTTATTTTATATAAATTTGTACATATTTAAATATTTATATTATGTCAAATAATATTTTTATTAATTTTAAATTTTTTTTTTATGTTATATCCAGTGTACTAAACCCAAACATGACAAAGCTTTTACTGAGGGTGGGGGTAGTTAAAAGATATATATCGTGTTATTTTATTATTATCATTCTTATCTTTGTTTATTTCATGATGATATTGATTGAATAAGAAGTAAAAATCCATAATAATGACGACAATACTAGAAGCATAGGTATTTCCTGTTTAATTTAGAGTTTTATGTTCTTTGGATACTTGCAACATTTTGGGGAACATTCATAGTCATATACTCCAGTAAAGAAAGAAGATTTCAAACATCATATCACATTACTAGTTCATTGTTTGGACAATGTCAATGGCAGCATTTTATTAGCGTGTGGGGCTTAACAATCGGCTTTCTCCCCTGCAACTGTATGGAAGCAGTGAAATAACGAGCGACGACGGGGATTTTCAAGAATGGAGGATGCTTCTTAATTTGAAACACTAAAGGCTGAAATTAGCCATTGAGATCAACAATATTAGCATCTTTTAAGTTTTCTTTCCAGGTACAAGACAAAATTTTATGTTGCCCCCCCTTGGAGTATTCATTTCCTTCTGTCTCCTTTTTGGATTTTAACCAAATTACCTGCCTTATATTCAACAAATTTTCCATTTTATTTTTGTTTGCGACAATCATTTTCAACCCTGAAATGTTCATACATTCCATTTTCCATCATTTTCAACCCTGAAATGTTCATACATTCCATTTTCCATCCATGATTAGGAACATCAATATATATATTTATCATTCTTAATTTTACAAGTTACAATAAATACATAATTCGGCACTTTCTTTTTTTTTTAACCTGATTACCTGAATATTGCTGCTTAAAGGGAGCAAGCCGACGCCAGCTATTTGAATTTGATTTGAAATAATTTAAAATTAACCATACAAGATCATCCAAAAAAAAAGGGAGAAAAAAAGGTAAAAGGGTAGATTGTAAATAATGTTACTTTGTCCTAATAAGTAGTTGAAATGTTGGATTCAAACTAATTAGTACGCCATAGATTTCATCAACGCTGATGTCTTGTGGCTGGTGGTTCCCACAAGAAAAACATATTCAATTGTTGGGGACAAAGTTAAAAAGTGCAAAATGCCTTACAATCGACCAACATCTGCCATGTAACGAGCCAGACGCTAGTTGGAACACAATCTCGTATATAACTAGGCATATAGCTAAAGACCCAGGAACACCTCCATCAAACATTTTCCTAAAGTCCAATTTAGTTTGGTAATTTGGCTGACTACAGAACAATACTGATGCGTCTTAGAACCTTCTTGTTATCAATAGGTTTCACAGATCTTCGCACAGTCTTTATAATGTTCTTTGCCATGTTCTAAATTCTTTCCAAGCATTCTACCAACAACCCTGGTTTTCAGCTCACAATATTCTCACGGCATAGATTTCTTCTCTAACAGAAGGTTGGTTGTTTCTGGCGAGTCTAAAATGACAGTCTACCGGCATTAACTGTGCATTAACTATCTGATAGAAGGCTATGGCGTGCACATCGATGACTGTCCCTCCCTCTCAGGCTGCCTCATTGGCAAAAGATGGATGCAAAGAAGAGATCAATGGTTTTTACCGATCACACTTGGGCATGCATCTTCATAAGCGAGTTGGCATTCGAAGGTCAGATTCGGACAACCACTTTTGTTACAACATCAATCAGATACTTGCTTCATCAACAAAACCAACCCTGAAGAATAGCCGTTCTTTGGGGATTTTCCCATCGCTTCCGTTTCAAATATCTGGTTGCATAATTCCGAACTCTATTAGATCATTTTGGTTTGATCCGGAGACAAGTAAGGATTTGAGTATGGTTGACAAGGATGTGAAGAACTCCATGGAAAACAATGGTGAAGAGAAGGAAATTTTAAAAAGAGCAAATTGGGTGAATAGGTTGCTGAAGATTCGAAGTCGCTGGACATATAGACAACCAGAAGAAGGAAAATGGTGATGGTGATGGTGATTGTGATTGTGATTGTGATGGCGATGAAGGTGGCTGCGAAGTGAACTACGACTTGGAAGAAGAGGGAGGTGAAGTGAAATATGACAGTGATTCTTTCTCAAAATTATTGTTTAAGGTGCCTTGGTCTGATACCAAGCTGATTTCTCAGCTGGCCTTCTTGTGCAACGTGGCTTATGTGACACCAGAGATCAAGGTATGCATCTTCCATTTTTGTTGTTTATTTTGAAGCACTAAACTCCATTATTAATGCTTTATTTAGCGATTATGTCAAATAATCAAGTGTTCTGGAGTAGTCCTAAAGCTCTATATTCCATCCATAGCATCTTAATCAGTAAATTAAATTGCAAGAAAGGTTAACTTTATTCTAGTAATATGTATGCAGGGAAAGTATTTATGAAAATATTATGGTCTAAAATTTGTAACATCGTCCCTAGAAGAGAAAGCAGAAATGGCCGCAATCAAAGAAAAATTAGATCAGGACTCTACTCGTGTACCAGTTGCTGCCCCGGAAACTACGGAATCAGAGTCAGAGAAAGTTGAGAGTACAAAGCAGAAGCGCCCAATTCGCTTATCTGTTGTTTATGAGATTGCTGCTTCAGCTGCGTGCTATGTTCAGTCAAGGGCAAAGGGCCTTTTGTCCCCTCGCTATAAGTCACAGGAGTAGGAGGAGGATGACATGGATTCATGTAGATTTTCAGATCAGCCAGAAATGGGGGGTGAGAATTCACCTTGAGTATATAATTCAGAGGTGGCTGCTTACATGGCAGCAACAGCAATGACCGCCGTGGTCCGAGCTGGGGAGAAAGAAAAGCAAGAGGCAGCAAAGGACCTTCAGTCACTACACTCATCGCCTTGCAAATGGCTTGTTTGTGATGACTTAAACACATACATCCGATCTTTCGTAATTCAGGTAGTAGCTTGATTCTATGTCATTCATTTCATTTTCTGTTGATAGAGATTTACCAAGCAACAATTCATCTGATATATATCAGAGCTAATGCACGAATCATCATATATTTCCAGTCAGTCATTTTATTCCAAAACAAAGTTACTTGAGGAAAGACCAGATTATTGAATCTTTAGATTTCGTAGATTATTTGTCTACTTCAGCATCGAAGCTATAATTGAACTTGAGTTGCAGGGATCGGACTCTCTCGTGTCATGGCAAGCAAACCTTTTCTTCTAGCCTACAAAATTTGAGGTGTGCTGAACCGATTAACGATAACAAGTCTATGAACTCTGAATGAAAACTCCTTAACCTAGTGTAACTGTATCAATAATAAACGGCAGAACTAAAAGAGTTACTATAAATCTGGTAAATCTGATACTATTATTCTCTCATAGGGAACTGATGTGCTAGTTCATAGAGGAATTTATGAAGCTGCAAAGGGCATATACGAACATTTCATGCCAGAAATAATGGACCATTTGAATAGGCATGGAGATCGTGCAAAGCTTCAATTGACCGGTCATTCCCTTGGGGGTAGTCTTTCTCTCTTAGTTAACTTGATGTTATTGACTAGGAAAGTGGTAAAGCCTTCTGCTCTTCGACCAGTTGTCACTTTTGGCTCACCATTTGTGTTTTGCGGAGGCAAAAAGATATTAGACGAATTGGGGCTAGATGAGAACCATGTCCATTGTGTGATGATGCACCGAGACATTGTCCCTAGAGCCTTCTCCTGCAAATATCCAAACCATGTGGCGATTGTCCTCAAACGGTTGCCCAGTTCCCTCCGATCTCACCCGTCTGCTAAAAAACGTAAGTAACTTGCTTAATCAGTTGTTATAGGATAATATGAGCTTTCCTTTACTAGCCTAACCCATCATTTATTGGGGAGTTTTAATACAGAAACTTTTGTATACCCCACTTGGCAAAATATTCATTCTCCAACCCAGTGAGAAGTCATCTCCTCCACACCCTCTAATCCCACCAGGAAATGCTCTTTATGCTTTGGACAAAACACATTCTGAATACTCCATGCAGGCACATAGGGCCTTCCTTAATTGTCCCCATCCATTGGACACCCTCAGCGACCTTACAGCCTATGGCTCAGAAGGTACCATTCTAAGACATCATGACTCCAGCAACTACTTGAAAGCAGTTAATGGGGTCCTCAGGCTACAAAAGATGGCCGGCCGCCATGCAAGGATGGAGAAAAGCTTATTGTGGCCATTGCTTGTTTCACCATCTCCTCACTCATGGAGCCATGATAGAACTTTAGAGAGCATCGTTCTGTCAAATAGGGAGATAATGACCGGTGTGTGAAACTCTGAAGCCTTCTCTGTGGTTTCTGTCTGCATAGATATTAGCAGAGTTAACCTTCTTTTATTTTCCATTGTTTTTACCATAATGTTATGGCAAACACATAATCCTAGGTCTAAATCCATCATTTCGAACCTACCTCCCCTAATTTTTCATGATATTCAAGGAAAAAAAAAAAAAGGAATCACCCTTGTACATTCACTGAACTTATAAATACTATGCTACGTGCATTAGACCACTGAGAAAGGGAAAAACTATACCCAAAAAATTGTTGTCGACAAGTATAAACAAGATTTGGGTAGATAAATATCTTAATCTTGAATTCTTGAGTTGTTTATTCATAAATTATTTAAAAGAAAAAGAAATTTTATTTACAAAATTTGGGAAATACTTCAAAGTACAAAGGATGAAAAAAAAACTGAAATTATTTTTTAGTATGAAAGAGACTGTAGTCCGATAGTAGGTAAATGGGCAACCGAACTTAACCCTTCATAAGATTTTATGAAGCCATCTCATCACAATTTTATCAAAGACAAGGGAAACATGTATTTACCTTGATACTTCACAGAAAGCATGATTTATTTAAAATTTTGATTAAAAAAATACACATATCAATTTTAGATGCTAATGCATTAAGTTAATTTTAAATGAAATATACAAATATATCATTTTCTCATTATTAACACTTTATTTTCTCTATATTTTTATTTTTTATCCAAAATTTTTTTTAATTAAATATGAATTTAAAGTATAATTATCGTTAACGAATTGTATATTAACTTGCAGCTGGTTTCGGCTAGTATTACTGGGCTGAGCCCATTATTTGAGTATCTAAGGAACCTTACCTACAAAAATTAAAGGGCCTAAGTATTTCCTAAAAGGCCCGTCTAATAAAGAAAAAACAGATTTTTTTTTAAATTATTTCTTCTATTTTCCATTGATTTTTTTTTTTTAAACTCTGGCAGAGATTCTATCAACTTCTTCATCTCAGTTAAATTTCCATTAAAAGGAAAAAAAAAAAAAAACCTCAAATTGCATGGGAGAGTATAAAGGGCGGGCGGTGCAGCGGCCACCGAGTGGGCTATGGCCGAATGGTTTGTCATCGAAAGAAGCCGCCTCGGTGAATCGGATAATTTGACTCGGAGCGATGGATGAAGGCTGAGTAAAGAACAGCTAGCCTCATGGCCTGCATTCAGCCCAATGCACCCTCGGAAGGTCTCCGTAATGCCGTCGCTGATTATGTACAGCGCCTCATATCCAAATGCATTCCTCGTCAGGTCCAATTAAATGTCATTCCGTTTAAAGTTTCTTTTCTTAATCAATGCCATTATATGGAGTTATATGTATTGTATATGTCTAATTATTTATCTTTATTTCTATGTATTTGATTGAAAATGTTAAGGATGGATAAATGACGTTCATATTAAGGGGTCGTTGAGTGGAGGGATGAATGTAACTTATCTTATATTCGAACTTTTCTGGCCTAGCGTTGTGACTAAGCTGATCAATCAAGTTTGATGAGCTATTGCTTGCTTTTTGTTGACAGGTTTTTACTTTTGGGTCTTTGCCTCTTAAGACATATTTGCCTGATGGGGATATTAACTTAATGGCGTTTAGTAAGAATCCAAATTTGAAGGATAAGTGGGCTCATCAGGTCCGTGATACGCTGGAAAATGAAGAAAAAAAAAATGAGAATGCTGAATTCCAAGTAAAAGAATTTCAGTACATTCAGGCCGAGGTAACATCATAATGAGATGCCTTTTCTTCACAACTCCTGTGGAAGCTTGGATTCTGTCTTTTCTGCTTAGAATCTCTTGTTTACCATTCTGGCTATGTTTTCAGTATCTTTTTCTTTGCCAGATTCCTTTGATTTACATTAGTAAGACTTGCTACTTTGTTGTGGAGTCCTTATGTTCAGTGTTACTCTTCTTTTTTCACATTATCTCTGGAACGGTCTTGGATAAAACTATTTATAGAATTCTTCAACAAATTTGCTCAATGTTTTTATTTTAATAGAATAATTCATTTTGATATTTCTTTTCCTTCTCATGCATTTTCAGGTGAAGATAATTAAGTGTCTTGTGGAAAATATTGTGGTAGATATTTCATTCAATCAGCTTGGTGGGTTATGTACCCTTTGTTTCCTTGAAGAGGTTAGTGATGCAAAGTCTGACACAACAAGTCTGCAGGTTTATGCTTGGAATGATAGACTTTTTAGGGATTTCTGTAAGTTTTAACCTAACTTAATGTCCACCTGTGTAGGTAGATATTTTGATAAATCAAAAAGCATTTGTTCAAACGTAGCATCATATTGATAAAGGCTTGGTGTTATTATGAGAGCCGTATTTTTGGTGCTCATCAAGGACTTATCTCAACTTATGCCCTGGAAACCTTGGTTCTTTGCGTATTCCGTGTTTTCAATAAGTCCCTTTCTGGAACACTTGAGGTGGCTATATTTACCTTTCTATTTTTTATGCCTTTTGCTTTTGCCTTTACATCTGTCTGATTTTTTTCCCTTTTCATGCATAGGTCCTGTATCGTTTTCTCCAATTCTTTTAGCAAGTTTGATTGGGAAAATTTGCGTTAGCCTCTGGGGTCCTGTTCCAATTAACTCGCAGCCAGACGTAACTGGTATTACAATTTCTGGAACATCTAATGCTATGCTTTGAACTAGAACCCTCTACCTGCGTAATGTTTGCTAGTGTTTTAGTCTTAATTACATTGTTTGAAGTACTTTGCAGCGGGACCTCCTCGAAAAGATAGTGTGACAGTTGTTACTTAGCAAATATTTTCATGATACTTGTAGTTCAAGATACGCTGTTTGCCAAGAAAATCGGGGCCAAACCCTTGTTTCTAAACATTTCAACATGATTGATCCTTTGCGTATAAATAACAACCTCGGACGTAGTGTTAGTAAAGGTAGTTACATCTATTACTACTATTTAGTGGTTACTCCTAGTACTTATTGAGGTTTCTCTCGATTACTGTGACTTATTTTCTCCCTAATTTGTCAATTTTCTTCTTCCAGTGCTGTGGCTGGATGCTTTTGTTGGTCTTAAGTTTTTATCTTTGGCATGACTATTTGATATATTACAATGTCCTTTTTCTCCATCATGTTCCTCTATGGACCTATGGAAAGTCCTTACATGATATATTGCAATGAAGTTCTAAGATGTCACATGCTAAGAGCTTTTGAAAAAACACTGAACTTAAGTTGGTAGAAAGCAAGTTGAAGAGACTGTTAACAAAAGTTAAGAACTTCTGAAAATATTGAACTGAAATTGGTAGAAAGCAAGGTGAAGGGACTGTTATTGGTGGGAAGAAAGGTGATAGCGAACAATTGGAATCTTAGTTTCGTTTACTTCTGCACAGTTTTGGCACTTACTGAAAACTATATGATTAAGCATGTCATGAATCAAACGATAAATACTATTAAATATCTACATGTACCACTGTGTAATTTTTTTTGCACAGTTTTGATGCTTTGGGAATAGTTGTTAATTTTCTGGTCGGCTGTTTGCACTGCTAATAATAGGTTTTGCTGTGCTTAACAATAATATTCCATTCTCCAGGTAATTTCTTCAGGATACGCAGTGCATTCGCATTTGGGGCTAAAAAAGTTGGCAAGATTACTTCATTTCCCAAAGAGGACCTGTTTTATGAAGTAAATAAATTCTTTATGAATACATGGGAATGGCATGGCAGTGGCCAGCGCCCTGACGCACCAAGGAATGATCTATGGTGCTTGAGATTGTCAACTTCAGATCAAACTCATGGATCTAAGAATGTCAGGAACAATTCAATGGGTGAAGGAAATGATATTTTTTGAGGGCATGAAACTCAAGCTGAAGAAGCTCAAGGATCATGTGTTGCTCCCTGACAGCATGTTAATTATCCATCTGAAAGCACAACTAAGATTAGTGATGTATCTAATGTTTCTCGTACTCAAAGCCAAAAGAGTTATGTTAGCGTGAGCGACCTAAAGACCACTTATCAGGTTAGATGGGATTCTAATTCGAATCAGAATGTGCATAATGGTAAAGGTCAGAATTTTTCTAAAGCAGAGAACGTTGTGACTGATGTTCAATCAAGATATCCTTTTCCAAGGACGTGATCTAGTTTGAGCTTACTTTAACATACGGGGAAGTTACTTCTCGAGGAAGGCGGAACAGAGTGCCCGAAAGTGGGAAAACCCGGATTGCTTCCATGAGGTCAGATAATAATAGGAGGAAGAATATGGAATCTGACATGGTGGCAAGCCATAACTTTAAATCTTCAGGTGATGATCCTTCATCTGTCAGGCACGCTTCAACACATCAAAGCATTGATGCTGTTGCTGATCCAAACAGTCTTCTAAATAGTTACCAAGACGATGCGGGCTTGGGAACTATCAGTCAGGACTTTTCTTCAATTCCAGGTGCACAAGGAATGCATCAAGAAGAGCAAAATCTAGTGAACATGATGTCATCTTCTACAGCCCATGGCTTTAATGGTCAGGTTCCTTTTCCGTTTAATTTAGCTGCAGGTCACTTACCTTTTCATATTCAATCTCTACCAATGGGATACAATCAGAGAAATGGCGGACTTGTTCCTACAAATATTCAAATGTTTCCCCAAGGAATGGTCCCTTCTCCTTTGGTCCATTATTTTACTGACATTGTATTAGTCCAAATGCAGAGGATCAGATTGAGCCCAGCAGCGAAAGTTTTGGTTATCCAGAAATGAACCCAAGGGAAGAGGAACATGAGTTGTGGCATGAACAAGACAGGGGCTCTAATGGTGGTTTTGATCTTGATAATGGAGGTTTGGAAATGCTCCAGTCAGATAATAATCAACTGTCAACTTTCAGCTGTCTATAATTTTGTTCCTTCATCTAGGGTAGGCAGCTATGGTAATTCTACTAAAGTCCAACAGACGTTTTCTGAAGAAACTCAAGGATCAACTAGGAAGCTGATGTCGATATTTGTCAATATCAAGATAACAGAGGTAATGATGTTTACTTTGATGAAAGAACTGCAAGTTCTAGACCCTTACCTGCTTCACATGCTAGTTCTCTCAGAACTAGAACCTTATCAGAAAGTTCCTGGGAAGGGTCATCAGCAAAGGTCTCTAAGCCAGCTAAGGAGAAATGGAGTAGGAAAACAGCTATTACTGTTCTTCCTTCTGCTGCATGTGGGAAAGGTAAGATTGTAATTGAACATTCCTCTCAGACAGATAATGATGGGAGAGACTGGAATATACCCTCAAGAGTGGGCACTGAAATGGCAGAAAGAACTACTGGACCTCAACCGCTTGGTTCTTTGCCTGTTCCAAGGCATCAAATGCCTGGATCTGGGGCAGCTCAGACAAGTAGCTCAGATCCACTCATACCCATTGCTCCATTCCCCTTAGGTCCAGTTTCAAGGCAGAGAACTATGGATAATTCTGGACTTTCTTCCTTGGCCTTTACAATAACAGGGCCCTCAGTTCCGATTTTGTTGTGCCCTGTGTACAACATTCCAACAGAAACAGGAACTGCAGATGCTTCAACAAGCTATTTTATTTGGGATGAAGGTTTGGACAACAATGATTCTGGTCAAAATTTTGAATCATCGATAGGACTTTATCAGTCTGAGGTGTTAAGTACTTCCAGTTCTACAAGGAAGGTTACATCTCTTGAGCCATCAGAGCATAAATCTGACATTCTAAATGGTGACATTGCTAGCCATTGGCAAAACTTGCCGTATGGACGGTTTTGCCAAAATTCACTATTTCCTCGAACTCTGATTTATCCTTGACCCGTTGTGGTGCCACCTATCTATTTACAAGGTCATTTTTCCACTGGATGGTCCTGGGAGACCTCTTCCATCGAATGTGAGTTCTTTTCTCGACTTTTGAATTATGGGCCTCGTATTGTTCCTGTTTCTCCTTTCCAATCTGTTTCAAATGGACCTGCCAGAGTATACCAGCGGTATGTTGATGAAATGACCAGATATCGCAATGGTACTGGGACAAACCTGCCAAATCCTGTAAGTCAAATTTTGACAATGTATGATGAGCCTTTATTACCTTAAATTTCTGTCCATGAAATTAGCATACTTTGGAGAGTAATGTTAGTTACATGTTTATTATGCATTGTTAGAGTGGACAATGATTTGAAATGCAATGTTATATAATGGTCGTAAGATACTTCCTACATTAGTCTGTTTCATCAGTTATTTAAAGTGACCTTAATGTTTCACAGCTGCCATTTCTGTGCCATTTAACCTTGAGAACCATAGCCTTCAACAATTTTTTTATACAATTTTTTCTACTTCAGAAAGTTTCTATGAGAGGACGTCATTCTGCAAATTCAGAGGAGGGGAAAATATAAGTACGATAGAAATGGCCACCATAGTGATAAAGACGGGAACTGGAATGCCAATTCAAAGTAACGAGCTGCTGTGCGCAGCCATAGTCACAATCAAAATGAAAAATCAGTGTTCGCTTTTGACCAATTGGTAGCTGTTGCTGGTGAGAGCAGAGCCTCACATAGCCATGATTCATTTACGTCATACCTGTCTCATAATGGATCAGTCCGCTCAAACTCTTCAGAAAGTAGATTTGCCAGCATGCAATATGGCATGTACCCACTGTCAGCTATGAATCTCAGCGGGCTGTCATCTAATGGACCTACCGTTCCGTCTGTTGTCATGTTGTATCCCTATGATCATAATTCTGGTCATGGTTCCCCTGCTGAACCACATGAGACTGGATCTCTTGGACCAGTGGGTTTCTCGGGCATGAATGAAGCATCACAGCTAAGCGAGGGAAAGAGCTCAGGTGGGGTATTTGACGAGGAAAGATTCCATGGTACCTCTGCTCAACGTTTCCACCAAACCAGGCTTCTTCACCCCACCTCCAAAGGTAAATGACGTCTTGTTTGTCTGAGGTAGTGTCTTTAAAGACTTATCAAAAGCTGTCAGCCTGAAAGGTACCTTCCATATATACTGTTGTCCAACTGCCTTTTCTGGTCTTGCTATATAGTTGATGATGGTGCAGTAATTTCTGTGGCCCAACTTGAATAAGCTGTGTGGAAATTGCTGCCTTGCGTTTCCATTTGAGGGAAGAAATGATGGTGGAAGAACCTATAATGAGAAAACCTCTTCCTTACCAGGCTATTTTATTCTCATCTTACTCACGAAAGCAAGATTATGATTCATTGATTCTTAATGGTCTTCTCATGAGATGGTCGGTCGGCTTGTGTGTACACTATGACTGACGAAAAACCATTTTCGGAAAGTGCTCTGTTTTCGAAGATATAACAGAGTAATGGTGAAAAAGAATGCAGCAAACTGAGGTTAGAGTTTAAGTTTAGGGTTCTACACATTGCAACTGAAATAGGAGCGCCTTAGGAGAATTACAACTGAGTTCTACAATCATTTTATAAATTGCGATGGATTAGGAATTTCCTTCCCACAAATGTAACAGGGTTAATTTCAGTCCAGAGCTCTCTGTTGCTAACTTTCTTCTTGAAAGTCGTCAGTGTACTGATAACAAAATTCCATGTTAAAAAAGGAAAAAAAATAGAATTTATTATTTTTCAGGAAACAGAAACTAGATGTGTGTTCATGGATGTTGCGTGGCATTGGCATTAGACTAGTTAAAGAGTAGGTTATTCGTCCAAGTTTAAAGGTTTGTTTAATATTTAAGAGGATTTGAATAAAAATATTAAGTTAAAAAAACGGATTTGTAAAAAAATTAAGCTCGATTAAAAAACAAGCTGGGCATTGGCTTCAACTTTCAAAGCTTGAGTTCAGCCTAACTTTGTTCATTTTACTATTACATTATATATATTTATTTTTTATTTTATATATTATATAATTTTTATCATATAAATAATATATATATAATATTATAATATAAAATTTAAAAACTAAATTAAATTATTTATAATTATAACTTAATAAAAAAATTATTAAATTAATAATGAATAA
>JBBYHL010000004.1:7488073-7503005 GCA_038381835.1 Adansonia madagascariensis
TTAATATTGCATAATATCTTATTTATTAGCTGAAACATTGTTACCTAAAGAAATCGTGACAGTGTATTTGCTTTTTTAATAAAATGGAACAACAAACGGTTGCTATGTATTGTACCTTGCCTAAACTGCATTTTGAAATTTGTGGGATGATGAAGATAATGATATTAATGTTTTATCTTATAAAGACCCATTCATCTCATTCTCTTTATCCTTTTTTATTTTTACGTTTACATGATGATATTGAGAAAGGGAAGAGGATACTTGAAATTGAATCTAGGTTTACATAATCACTTTCTTTTTATCCTTTCAGTAAAAGTGGAATATTGCGGGATTGACATTGATAATTTGATTTCATTCAATTTTATGACTTCAATTTTGTTCTTTTATGTTTTCCACATTGTTATATTGTTCAAATTTGCTCGTTGCTCCAGTATAACTTACTGCAGCATGATAAAATTGCTTTGCATCCTTCAAACTTCCTTGTCGGTGTTATGAAACATTAATCTTAAGACTTCGACTGGCAAAGAATTTAGAATTTCATGTTGAACGAGGACGAGATGTTCAATGGTTATGTGAAACAGCAGATTCCTAAGAGAGAGAAAGTATTTACTGAACTTGAATTGATGAGCAAGAAGTTGTTTCTATAGGGGATATATTAGAGGATCAGAGGCTTTTTGATGATAAATGTAAATATTAAGCACAAATGGCGTATTGCAATCATTGGTTGGAGTGCACACACAGTCCGCGTCCCCCCCATGCTCCCCAAAAAGAGTGCAGAGAGAGAAAGAGAGAGAGAGGGAGAGGGTTCACTCCCTATACCATTGGAAGTATAATGTGCAGAGAGAACTTGAAGGAGGAACCTGTGATTTGAAGAAATTTTCCAGGAGGCGCAGGTGAAGTTGCATCTTTCGAAACATAATCCATTTATCATGGATTGCTGTCTTGATGAAATTGCTGGGTCACTCCTATAATAGAAGTGCTGAACATCTGTAAGGAATGCTGAACAACCGTGCATGCATTGCCAGACGGTGGGACCTTGTATGTACAGCAGAATGGATATGAAAGCACAATGGTTTGTTCATCTCAACACTCAACCCTTTCACGTGATTCCCACTTTTCTTTTTTTTTATGTCACTCAACTCAAAGCCTATCAATTTGAGTCCTTGATTCACATTCTTTTCAATTAATTTGTCAAGGTATTTCTTATTGGTCTTTTGAGATTTGAAGACATGGGTTTTTCTCCGTAGTTATGAATTAGGTACTAGGTGTTTTAACTATTAGTCTCAGTTAGGTTGGCTGCTCCGAGCATTTTGGAATGCAATTGCTTCTTTTATACACTGAAAAAACAGTCAAGCTAGCTAACCTGGATTACAAATTCCATTGAAAAGATACGAAATTTACAAGCAGCAGCAGAGGATTGAATTTCACACTATAAAATCAAGGTCATCAAATGGTTATGTGGGCTAATCACTAACCAATTCTCACAAATAAAACGAAGAGGAAGGCTTTCCGGCTATTCAGTAGGCCACAGATACCTAAGCTGACAAATCAGCCACTCAGTTTCCAGGGAGAGCAAATAGGGGAATGCATCAGAAATTGCGTGATTGAACCACCAAGTATCTCATCTCAGTGCCTTCAATGGATAGGCCTCGAACTGACAGCTTCAGTGGCAATCCTTTCCGGAGAATATAAAGTTGCTGGACAGGCCGTACAAACTTGGCCGTTCCAAAATTTTCAGACATTATCTGACAGCTTTGATGTTTGAGTGACACGTGGTGACCAAGGAAAAGAATTCAAAGGAGCCCTCAAATCTCAATGATCCGTAACTGTCACTCCTCGGTTCTTATTAGGTGTATGAACTGAGTATTTCATTTCTTGGTAGGCTTTTTGAGCTTTTTCTTTAACCTTCTGAAAAGGAGGAAAAAAAAGAGAAGAGAATAAAATGCTACTCATTTTTGCAGACAAACACTCATGATATAAACTCATCTATGGTGCGTATACAATCAGCCATGTCAAATATCAAATACCATCTCCTGCTGCATTATTTTGTAAGAAAACACTTAAAGATCAGAAATTACCTCCTTGTGGGTTTGCCTTTGCCTTTGCCACCAGCACCAAGCATGCCCTTCATCAATGAGCTTATATCCACAGAGCGTTCACGCATGATCTTATCGTGGTACATCTTGCTCCCAATCTCACATATTTGTTCTTCCACCTCTTCCAAAGTTTGATCCACATTGAGCTGTAGCTCCCCTTTCCTGATGACAGTTACACCAAAACCATTTGCTTTGGCTTCCCAAAATGCATCCTAATACGGATTATCAAAAGTTAAGAAGAATTATAAAGCATTCCAACCTCAGGAGGACCAAAGGAAAATGAAAAGAAAAAATAGAATCATCATCACCTCTACATGCTTTTCTGGAAGGGATCGAGGACCTCATTATCAACATCGTCGCTTATCAGTCTAATTGTAATTCTTTTCTAAAATACTAAAGAGACCAAGGTTTTTGCTTGGAAGGAACAGTGCGTTTGTCCACCAGAGCAGTCTTTTTAGGTCAATTTTCAGTTTACCAGTTCAGGAGATAAATTACATCCTTTAAACTGCTAGGAACATCAGAACAATAAAATCAAGTTTGGGCTAGATGATCTTCCGCATCCCACTTATATGTTGGCCCTAAAGTTGGATAAATGAGAATGGCATATTGCTCTTCTCAGGCAATCCTTTAACTCTTTCATTTTTTTTATGCTTAATACAAAAGACCGATCATATTTCACGGTATAATCAATCAGAACTTTACCTTAGGTGGCTGCGGAACAATAAAAGCCCTGCCAGTTCCAAGCATTTCCATGTGAGCCTGAATGATGTAACAAAAATTTTTGCAATCCCCAGTATCTTCAAAAGCAATCACATGGTGTGGTTTGGGTTCCAATTCAAGATCTGCTGCCATCTCCAGCGCATAAAATCCTATCCTCTGCTCCTCATTTTCAAACGTGTACAATTCAATACACTGGGACATAAGCAGAAAATTACTATATGTTCAGTAGCACCATAGGCCAGGCTCAATCCAAAAGTGCATTATTAGAAACATATCACAAAGATCTTATGAATAATCTTCAGGAACCATACAACTCGTGCAAAGAGATAATAGAAATATATTAATTTGTATATAAAATCATGATAATAAGAACTTTAATTCATTTTCAATAGACCAAAGCTAGGATTCGCAATAAGAACACAAAAATATGCAACTTAGACCAGGGGTCATATTAATTCTGAAGGAAAAACAAAAAAGATAGCTCAAGAATAAAATACATATACTTAAACACATACCAATACATGTGGAAGATCTAACCACCATAAATAATCTTCTTCCTTCTCCTCTGCATACTCTTGATACTTGCTCACAACAGCTTGTGGTCCAAATAATTCCATTTCTCGTTTAAGCTTGTTGAGTTTCTTTTCCATGAATTTCTTGTTTCTCTCAGGAAGTTTCATCATCAGATCTGCCGCTTCCTTTATCTCTTTTTCGGTAATCCATCGGTTCAAATCCTTCCCTATGTCCTTCATAATGGATTTGACTTCCGGGTCAGTCTCTGCATTATAAGATTCCAAAAACCCCCGGGACCATTTCTTTGTGTGCTGCCAAAACTCCTTCCCCGATTTTTTACCAGGTTTGACAGAACCATCACTGCCTTCAACAACTATCTTGGGATCTTTTTTATCGGCATCATGAAATTTCCTATTCAAATCTGACTCTGACGAAGAAATAGCTAAATCTTCATTAACGGGGGATTCTGTGGCTTTCTGAAGGAAACTTTGTCCATCTTTTTTTGCTGGATATGTCATACCAGCTTTTCCAGTAAAAAGTGCTTTACGCTGTTCTTGGAAGTCGATGAGGAACTCAGCACTTTTCTGTAATGGGGGCCCCTTCCAGCGTGGTATAATTTTTTCTGGTGGATCGTGCAGGCTGATACCATCTATAAGAAAAGCCAGAACCTTATTAGGATCACCGTGTCATTAACTTCGATGTCTTGACGCATCAAGCAATTAACAATCAGTAAATCAGAACAATTTGAGAGCTGTTCTACCTAGGAGTTATAACTTGTAAGTATGGAAATAATATGCCTGAAAATGGATTCTGGATTTATGAATTGTAAGTCATAAACTGGAGCCACTATAAACAAAGATTTAATTATATGGTAGAAAATTAGAGCCAGCTTATTTCTTTTTCATGGGATAGAATATAAATAAAATAATTATGTTTTAAGAACAACAACTACCTGCTCCGTAATCAAGATTTTCAATATTTGAATGAAGCCATTCATGAAGGTGGGACAGTTTTTCGTTTTCTTTCTCAACTTTCTTCTCCAGACCTTGGAAGAATGCAAGTTTCTCTTCAGCATCCATCAAATAAAAGGGATCTCGGCCTGCCAACTCATTTTCCCGGACCTGAAAAACAATTTCTCTAAGTCTATCATCTTTCATCCACTCAAGTTCATTTTCATCTTCATTACACCCAAGTTGTTTAAAATCTGTATGCATATTAAATTGTTCACCAACTCGCTCCTTAGCAACCATGTAATTTTCTCTAAACCCATCTCCAATCTTTTTAAGTACAGGTTCAACCTCATGAAAATTATTCTCTATCCAGTTTTCCATCTTTACTAATTGTCCTTGTTCTCTACTCATTCCAATGCTTTCTTTTGAAGAAGATAGAGTTTGTTGATGAACCTCTTCTCTGCATTCTTCATTGGAAGTCTCTTCATCACTTTCGTTATTAGAGACAGATTCTTTATCCCCCCGAAGAGCACTTTGACAAGCATTTTCAGAAGCTGTAGACTCTGAATCTCCACTGGAAATGCCATGTGGGAACATTTTGTTGTTCACATCTATTATCTGCTTCGTACTTATACCTGATTTTTTATCATTTGGTAGCATTAAATCAGGAGCACTTTCTTGGACATCTTCCATTACAGGCTCTTGGTTACGCCTATTTTTGTTGGATTTTGTGGAAAGGAACTCCCTAGCTTCCTTCACCGACAGTATGACCCTTGGTTTTTTTGCAATATTTGATTTGTTATCAGGAATAACAGGGGATTGGATAACTTCCCCTTTGACTAATAAGGTTAAAGTACGCTCCATATTTTTTAAATCCTCTCTAGTGCTTTGTTCTTCTATTGATAACTGTACACTAGAAGCATCAGTGACTTGCCTAACTCTACTATTTGAAGAAGCTACTCCATTGAGAATTTTAATGCCATCATCTTCTGGTTCGCACAGAGAAGTTGACTCCACAGTTCTGTAGCTAGCTTTGCCTTGTTCCGAACCTTCAGTGGAGAGGTTACTCGTGAAACTCACACCATCTTGTCCACCCTCTTTGTTTGGTTGCATGTCATTAGAAAATTCCTGGTTTGCAGCCTGTACTTCTTTTTCATCTGTACCAACCACAGATTGCTCTCTACCCTCAGTCTCCCTGGCTTTCTTGGCCGTCACATTAATTTGCTGGATTTCACACTCAAAATCACTATATTTGCTACTTTGAGAGCCAGAAGAATCCTGCAATGCCAATTTATCCATTGCAGCCTTTGCTTTTAGTATATTATTCATAAGGTCTTGCTTATCCAGCTGTGGTCTTTGAAAGGACACACTTGGCGATTCCACAGATGCTTGAACAACCTCAACACTGCCCTTCTCTGATATCTCTCTCTCCTTCCTAGACCTCATCTTTCTCCTCATCATTTGCTTCTCCAATTCTGTATATTTCACCTCCTTGTTGCCAAAAACAAACAACTTAACTGCCCAAAGTACGATCAAACCACCAACCACCAAACTCCCAACTCTTGAGAGTTTTGGCATAAACCCAGGACGAAGAATAACCCCACGAATTCCACTTATCAAACCAGACTCCTCATTGGAAACAACGAACTTTGCTACCGAACTAGTCCTTGGAATCACATTTTCACCCCTTTCCATCTCTCTAGCTAAATTCTTTGCATACAAAACTTTAGAATTTACTTTCTCCATGTCTTCAAATTCAAGTCTTTTCAAAATCTCATCCTCATGAATCGTAACCCCTTTTACATTCCCTTCCGAATCTTGAAAAACTGTGAAAATAGGACCCGACCCAATACCCCAAAACTCAGCATCTTTCTTATACTGATCAACCCAATTCTCTAATTTAGTAAACAATACAGATTCACCTAAACGCTTTGATTTTAATTCACCTACATCATTATCGACATAACTCTGTTTGGTGCTACCAGAATTCAAATTTTCAAAACTACCATATGGGTTTTGAAAATCGGGAGTTGGAGCTACAGGATTTGGATTTTGACGCACCTTTTGATGATCAATAAGGATCTTTTTCCTGAGCGAGTTGCGGCGGCTCGTTTTCCGACCAAAATGAGCTGAAACATGGAAAACATTGGTCCTGCGTAAGGGTAAACAGAGTGGAAATGATGGTACTATGTGGAATCTATGCAGAGGCTTTTTGTTGGAAGTTTTTATGGAAAGTCGGGGAGTGAAAGATGAGAAGCTGGAGAAAAGCTGTGGGGTTTTAGAGATTGAAGGATTGAGAAGCTCCATTAAACATTAAACAAAAGATTTCGACCTTAAAAAGGTTGAAAATTTTCTGGTTTCTGCGGATAACATAACATGAAAGAACAGTGCTTTATAGTGTGAAGAAAGGTTTTATGGAAATTTTGGGAGAATGCTAAAACCCCTTGGGCGTTGTAAACGACGTCGTTATTTGGAATGCTACATACTTGTCCAAATCACTGTTAATAAAATAAGTTCAGAAGACATAATTAATTCTTATAATGTCACTCAGCAGAATCAATGGTTTTAGTTGCCTACTACACAATTTCTCACGGAGGGAAGGAATTGATAGAAAACTTCATTTAGACTGGCATTTCGCAATATTTACAGCATAATATGCAGATGATACATAACTTTCTTTTCTGGGCATAAAAAAGGGCTATGAAGTTTATTGTCAATTGAGAAAAAGGCTTAAGCCTTCAACATCCATACAAGACTCAAGAGTCCTCAATATTAACTACAGGCTACTATGAATATTACAGGAACATATACAGCAAACACTAACAGTATTGTGAGGTGTGCACCGGGATCCAACCAGACTTTTTTAACTGCAAAGGTTGGGTATGCAGGCACCACCTTCTGGGTTTTGTTGTTTCTTTCCATATCCGTCCGGTTACTCGCAACTTCAACTCTTTCCTATCTCCTCCAGAGAAGAAAAGCACCATGTTGCGCAGTATAATAAGGCCATCATGTCTATCTCTAACCTTTCAGCGGACATCTCTTATGCTTCTTGGAATGCCTTCCCAAATGAGTTTCCTGCCATTCCCCCAACTTCTAGATTTAGCTGTAATTGCAGGATTCAATGTTATCACCCATGAAACGAAGGAATGCCATATAAACAGGGGCCAACCCGAGGTGGAAGGCTTCAAAATTGAGACAAAAGTACTGGCCGTAACAGTGAAATACCTAACGTAGATGACAAGGTAAAAATCATTTAGTAGTCTGGAAATTTTAAGAAGATTGTAGCATATTGTGCAACTTCAGGGATGGAAATCGAATAATCCTCAACGAACATATGTAGAAAGCACGCTATTCATTATCTACATCAAAGCAGATTAGAAATTTACATCATCACATATCTATATACCTAGTACATTTTATTATAAAATTAAAGCAACAAACTGATTCAAAGGGCAGAGAGATAAGCACAAGAATCAAGATTTATGATCGCCCTTTTGATGTCAAAAAAGATTCAGAAATTGAGGCAACAGCTCCACATGGGCGACTTTTCATAATTCGGGAATCATAAACATTACATGACTTGGTTATTCAACATATATATTAGTCGAACTTCTGGAACCTGTATGAAGGCTATGGGCGACTTTTCATAATTTGAGGCAACAGCTCCACATGGACGACTTATATTAGTCGAACATATAAATTGAGGCAACAGCTCCACGTGGGTGACTTTTCATAATTTGGGAATCATAAACATTACATGACTTGGTTATTCAACATATATATTAGTTGAACTTCTGGAACCTGTATGAAGGCTATGGCTACTATATGTATAAGTGGTAACTTTTTCAAGTACATAGTATAGACAGCTTAACTCCTAGTACATAAATGTTAAGACCACGTTCCATATATAAGACTGCAATAATTACCAGTAAGTGGTATATCTCATTTATTCTTATCCATCATCTATTAATTATGGTTCAATTCTTTAATCAGAACAAAGGTGCTTAAGAAGAGTGTACTTACAGTTAGCATCCACATGGCATTTTATACTGCCAGAGGATTAGATTTCACAAAACGATGGTTAAATGTGCATCCAGAATGCATGTCCACCTTGTGGTCATCCCTTAGGTGAGCAACAAGAAATGGAATACCTCCGATCCGGCATATTGGCAATTGTATGGCCTGAAGTTACATAGAGCCTCATGTTTGAGTTTACTGTAGTAAGGAAAGATCTCTGGGCATCCAACTGATGTATATTTGCAAGGCAGTTCAAGAGATTCAGCTACCTTCTCTAGTGCTAGACACCTAACATCACCAAGCTCCAAGTGGGGCACCGATTCTGTACCCTTGTATTACAGGCTGAACAGAGGGTATGACCGTTGTGGCACTGTGGAACAACAAATCGTTAAAACACCTATCATAAGGTGAGAAATTATTTGGAGCAGCTAAATCCATTGAGCATAAGACAATAAGAAATCCAGTTAGTCGCACTAGCATTCAAAGGAATTGAAAAATCATATCGCACAAAACCAATGGTTTAGAACATAGAATCTAGCGCTTGAGACGTAAATTAGAGAAACTGCTATAATTTTGGCACCATTTTCAGAGCAAATCATAGAAATATGGTTTTATCAGCACACAACAGAGACAAACATAAAAACACACAAATGCACTTTTGTCTAAACAAAACCGTACATATGCCGACGTTCCTGAATCCCAACCCCCAAAAGGGGAGGGGAAAAAAGGCTGTCCTTAAGCATCATTTGCTTTGGTCAGTAGCCCATTTAACCAACCATCTGACCTGTGCAGGCTAAAGATATGTATATGCACCCATAAGGAGAAAGAGAAAAAGGAAAAATGCACAGATTTCACTCAATTGCAAGTTGTACTCCATCTCAATTCAAGTCTTTTACCGTAGGAAGTACACTTTTGTGAGAAGGATGAACAGAAACAATAGACCTTAAGGCACTTTTCGATTACGATAGCTATAAATATAATATTATCAGCATTTCTTATTCTGTAGAGGAAGCCACTATTTCTGTTAAATTATGTAACTTAAAAAACATCTCCTTATGGGAATAAACATGGATTCTTGTATCAGAGAGTGTTTTGAAAGGTCTTTAGTTTTCACTTCCCCTTCTTAGCCTCTCCAGAATGAGAGAAACCGAAAATCAAAAGTTAAAACCACATTTTTCTAATACCTGTCCCAGCAAAAACAGCTACACATGTCACCTCGGTTTATAATCCACAATTCCTGGCATGGCTGCACCTGATCTGAATATAAAAGACGTCCTCTTGAGTATTTGGAAAAGCCACAGGCAATACAAACAGAAATAAGCTAAAATATGCAGTACCGATTTCTAACATTTACAATATGATTACTCCATCATCTTCTTCTGTTTGCTCCTTTTCTATCGTACTCGCAGAAATGCTGTTATAAATTTCATCATTATATGGAAAGGATTCTGATGCTCACTTCTTTGATAGATTAAAACAGAGGCAGTAATAGAAAGGGCTGATAAGAAAATCAACATAAAGAGTTCAACCATTCATATCTGCATTAGTGTAAATTCCTCCCGCCCAACCCCCAAGGAGAAAAAAAGGGAAAACAGTATACTGTAATTCCATAGTGAAACCATCAAAACCGAGCTGGAGAAATTTCAGATGTCAAATTCCCAAAAGATGCAACTTTAGACTCATTCTATCCTCTAACCCTTAAAATGCCCTTCAAGTTCAGTCTCTCCAAAACAACCCCACATCAAACAGTCGATTAAAAAAAGTCATCATAAAATAGCATCTTTGCCAACAAATTTCTCCGATCTGTAGTCCTAATTCTAACACTAAAAGAGCAGGGATTGACCACATGAGATTAAACCTCAAACAATAACTCAAAACCAATAAATTAGTCTTAAAAACCAAAAAAAAAGAACAATATTTAAACCATTCAAACAGCCCCAAAAAGGAAGGAAAAAATTCTCAAATAAGCAAAAACCCATCAAAGAAATTGGAACTGAAGACTGACCTGATGGATAGGAGGGTACATAGAGTTGGCACAAGCAGGACATTCAAGGAGTTCATGGACACTAGTGGTGCTTGGGTGAACCGCTGATGACACATTACCGTTGCTGTTCTCATTGTTGCTATGGGTCTTCGACAATGAAGACAATTGATTACGATGATGAATCTCATCATTATCAATCGCATCAGAAGATGTCATACAATTAATGCTATCAAACTCCATAGAAAAGGAGATAAAACTTATCAAATTTAACTGGCTATTTTCCGCCGATGGGTATAATTCCTCTCTGGAAAGACATAAACTTTGGGTGCACTTTGTTTGATGTGAAAAAAAAAATGGTCCTTTCTTTGGCTCTCTGAAATAGTAAGTTAGTTTTTGAGTTAATTGAAGAGTAAACAAAAAATCAAATGTAGAAACCTTATAACAATGAACTGAAGCTATACATACAGGAAAAGAAAAACTACTATTTCTCTTTTTTTTTTTTTTTGTGCTTTTCTTGATTGGTTCCAGAGAGAGATTAGACGAAGAGATCTGTAACTGTCAGTCTAAATTCTCTATGACAGTTGATCAGTATCAAACAGTTCCAGGTTCAAGAGAAAATCATGGCTTAAAAAAAATGAAAATTGTAAGTAAAGATTGAGGTGGGGATTAGATCGAATCATGAGAAGAAAACACAGTAATTATCACGATTCACTAAATTAATACATAAAGGAAAACCCTTTGAAATTTTAACAATGGATGTTGGTTGCTGGCTTGTTGCCTCTTGTTCATTGCCTATAGATTAGGATGTGTTCATTAAACATTGTATGAGCTACTAGCCTACTGCTGCTGGTAGTATTTACGTAGTAGTATTAAAGAATTCAGGATATTTTGCGGTGAGTTTTCTCAATTATCTTGATCATGTTCCTGCTATATTTACTAGGCGTGTGGGGCGCTACAAATTAAATTCTTTCTGCCGCAACCATGTCCGGCCAACGGGCCATGGGTAGGATATTTGAGATCTTAAATATGTTTTAAACTGTGATATATATATATATATATATATATATGTATATATCAATACAGAATGCGAGATTATATGATAAACTTCCAAAAAACAAAACTCTAAATGAATCATAATCCTTAAATATCTCCTTTTTTATGAATGGCTCAGATTCATGTATGGTAAAAGGCATCATCTCGAAGTGTGTTTCGGATGTGAAAATGTAGCTTCCATTTTATAGCCGAATAATCCTACGCTCTTACTGAAACATTTTTGCTTGAAAATTGAACTTACAACATGTGTGAGGTCAACATCTCCGTACGACGTCGTGCATGTAGTAATTGGAACATGGGACGAGCATTTGTCGTTGGTCTGCAATTTACGTTATCCGAATTCATATGAGTTTCGAATATGATCGCATATGCTTGATACGAGTTTATTAAAATTTTTATAAATTTATTTACATA
Organism: Adansonia madagascariensis; assembly: GCA_038381835.1. Lineage (NCBI taxonomy): Eukaryota > Viridiplantae > Streptophyta > Magnoliopsida > Malvales > Malvaceae > Adansonia > Adansonia madagascariensis. The sequence continues at coordinate 7,499,821 of JBBYHL010000004.1, forward strand.
TTTAAAAATTATATTTTTATATTCACGTATGAAGACATGTCAAGCACAAAATTCTTTAAAAACAAAGAACATAGATATCATTATATTATAATTAGTTTTAAAGAAGTATTTGGGATAATAATGACATAAAGATGTTGCTTGGGTTCAACGCTACGTCAACTAGAAGAGAAAATTAGAGCACAAGGATTCTAATGCCTTTTTTTTTTTTTTTCTGTTAAAATTGTACAGAGTAATTTGAGAAGGAAGGATCCCCCGCTTATCTTACTACAGTAACTAAGAACTATGATCGCCAATCGCCATCCCATACGCCATAAAAACAGGCAAAAAGCCGATAGGAACTTTCTTCTACAACCCAAGTCTAAGCTGGTTTGCAGGAAATTAGATAGAAGGCAAAACATACATTTCGGTTCCTCCTGGCTTTGTCTGTTGTTCCGAACATAAACGGCTAGTTGTTTTTTAGAAGTAATTTTACCATTCCCATTGGTGGAAATAGTTTTGTTTGTTGATATATATATATATATATAATATACATACCTTCTCAATTTTGTTTGTGCCATAGTTAGAAATCATTTGGCAATTTCATTTACTTAATTTTAACTGTACAATGCAGTAACTTCATTTCACGCAAGCAATCAACCTGAATGAAGTTGTGTAACAGATAATCTTTCTGGTTGCAGCATTGAAGTCATCGTCAAGCATTCTAGGTTCGAATTTCCAATAACCCCCATTCATCTTTGGAAGACAAGCAATAAGCATGTGGAAGATATTAGGATCAATATATCGAACAAACTTCACAATGAAGAGAAAACTTCCTTTGTTTATTGTATAAAACACAAGCTGTGCTTAAAATGCTTCATCATCCCTCCATGATTCCCCCAGGCTCTCGTATGGAGATTTCAACGAAGCATCCTGATTCCTGAACTTTAGCATCACAAAGAACAGCTTCATTGTGTTCCTCAACTTTAGCAAGCTTTGCATTGCATGCTGTAATAATGACTGTTTTATCACCTTTTTTTTTTTTCTCCCCTCTTCCTCCTTATTTCTCTCCCCAACATTCTTCACCGTTTTGTTTTGCTAATTGCTATGCTAAATCGGACCATAAATCAGGATTTGTATCATCTGTCGACGAATTCTGATTGATATGGATTTCATTCATCATCTCGAGCTAAATGGGCCCATTACTGTTTATCAAGTCCAATTTTATATATATTATCAACAAAAGATTTCAAATGTCAAAAGTGGAACCAATTAATAAGTACCTTTTGTTTTATAAATTCTGTAATATTTTTCCTTATATCATTTAAGAACATGCTATATCCAACTAATTTGCTAGTTCAATTTCTAAATTCCGCTAATAATTTTCCATTTTTCCTTTAAAATTGATTGCATGGAATAAAAAATTGACTAAGGCCAAATATTAGATCTGAATGAATTTGAGTTTATTCTAAGCCACAGCAACGACAGCACGTGTTGGAAAGGGATGTAGGTTTCATGTCAGATTAAGATTGTTTTGCTAAACAATGCAAAAGAAAAATAAATAAATAAATAAATAAATAGCAGTTGTAAATACCCATAAATCAATTTTTTTTTCTAGATTTCCACGAAACACGTCTTTGGTCTAATCTTTCACATGCATTATTGTAGGAAGTCTTTGTTTCAGATCTTTGAACATGGTCGTTAATTGAGATATCTGTTTGTAAAGAAGAAAGAGAAAGCCTAACAACTGGAATGTGCAATTGTGCATAGCATAAATCCATTGAATATTTGAATTTGAAGAAGTAGTCTGGTTTCCTTGATAGATATTGCTAATTACTCTATGATTGAAGCTACTCCAATTTATCTCAAATCTCATTGATCTCGCATTAAAATTAGAGTTTTAATTTTTCTTGGTAAACTTAAAAATTCAATTACAATAAGTTTCACGCACCACTGGTTTCCCTGTGGGCACTTTTTATTCCTTTACAGTAGCTCGAAGCCAACAAGTAAAAAGGTTAATAATTGCATTGCAATTAATTGCTCTCTCTTTGGTAAACCGTACATGATTGCATAGATGTCCCACTCGGCCTTGCTTTGCGGAGGTTAAAGTAACATAACAATGTGGGGTTCCAACCTTTGTTGACTTGCAAAAGCTGGCGTGCTCTAAATGGGTACTCAGCATTTAAACAGCGGTGATTAAGATAATTTGATTGCTGCGGACAAATCTCAAGTTTTACAATATTTCACCCTTGGAAGCCTCGGTTACTGGCTTGCTTCGCTTCATATAAAAATTAATTAATAAAATGCTTTTATCCATCTTTTGGTTTCTAGTTAAAAGTTAAGATATTTTGCATATGAAGTATGAACACGGAATCTTCCCCTTGTGGAAATTTCATTGGTGATGTAGCTCATGAAGATGGAGCTAAAGTGAAATTTGTCGATAGCAACCAATTTGCAAAGTCAAAATAAGAGTCATTACGAAATACCATAAAGAGAAAATTGCCCTATCTTAGGACCCTGCACCCCAAGTTTTTCATGGATTTCTGACGAAGAAAAACACAAAAGTGGAGGAAGCCAACAAGAATGCCTAGCATCCTTGCGAAATTGAAACTTCAGTTTTCTTTTATTCACCTTAGCATGATCCATGAGCTCCACTGCTAATTAACATTTTGGCACCGTGACTCTAGCTTCCATAATAGTTCAGTAATGGATCAATCAGGGACATGCTCCAGCGAGATAGCCCAAGCTATAAAAACGGCCAGTGCTTCTAACTACTTATTTGGCGGTCCTTTGAAAGAGTTCCCTCGATCGTGGTCCTCCTCCATTACCAGGCAGACAGGCTAACTACTCTGCAAATAGCACTCGAAGGTTAAATTTGGAATCTAGTGACAGCCATTGAACCCTACTGAGATTGAGGGGCCTAGAAGAACAAGGACAATATTCTTGCTCATTAAATTACAAGAAAACTTGGATACTAAGACCAGCTATTGCGGGGTTTGATTTCAGTGCAACAGACAATCTATCACGTGGCACCGGTAGTGAAGGTGACCTTCACACGTATAAAAAACTCTAGATGGGCACTGCCCTCCACGAGCAAATGTTCAGAATTTACGAGTGAAACCGAGACCAGAAATACCGGAAAAATTTTTATTTGGGGGGTGAGGGGGGGGGGGGGGGGGGGGGGGGGGGGGGGGGGGGGGGGGGGGGGG
>JBBYHL010000004.1:7517986-7553179 GCA_038381835.1 Adansonia madagascariensis
AGAAAAGCTGTTCAAACAACTAGTGTCAACATTACAGTAACTTGTAGTGATACCACTCTACCATGCCCTTAAAAAACGCTCCATCAACAAAACTATTTCATTTTCCATTTCCCATACTCCACAGTATTGAATCTTGTATCAACTTTTAAATTACATTAGCCTATTTTATTTTGTTTCACCTCCCTTCTTTCACCTATTTCTATTCTAGCAAGTTGATTTTTTTCTACTATCGAATTTCTGAAGAAAAATAATCTATTTTGTAATATATGAAGGAATTTGACCAAAATCATACCTTTAAGGTCAACCACGCGCGAGATTCTTGTTGCATCAGAAGTGGCAAGATCTTGATTCGCAGGAGAAATTGCTAGTATGATACAGTTGGGCTGCAATATGAGGCAAGTATAGATCAATTTTTTTTTCCAACAAAGATCATACACTTCTATAAATGAAAAAATCATACAAAACAAAGTATATTTTAGGCATTTAGTAGACCATGGAAAATTACATTATATTATTGTGTTTATCCTGTGTTACTTGCCTGAACTCAATGAACTTCATAAATATTTACACGATTGCATATTCGTTGGATGAACAATAATTACCAACATTTTCAATTATGCTAGGTTTAGTGTACTAAGAATAAGCAAGAATCTCTAAAGTACTGCCTCTATTTACCTTTTCAATAAATGCCCGAACCATAATTTCAATGTCTTGCACAATGCTTTCGGGTTGTCCACCGAAGTAACAAGCCAATTACCACAGCTTATTACCCAAATTAATAGACATCATGACATGAATATGTCAACATAAAAAAAAAAAAAAAACTAGCAAAACGTTGAGACACTTACAAACAGCTACTTTTGTAAGTCCAGGGAGGTCAACCAATGTCAAGTTCACCACTGCAAAGGTATTGAAGCAAAATAAACAAATAAATACAAACAAGAATAAGATACATTTAGCAGCTTTTACAAAAAAATTAAAGGTCAAAAATAACAATTCAAGGCTGTGAATGATTAATTAATTACTGAAATTACTGAAATGATTAAATAAAAAACTTTTGATATTAAAAATGCTGTGAATGATTAATTAATTATCCATATTTTGGGACTACTTTGAATAAATTCAATTTTCTAACTTCAAAATAGGAAAAAAAAAAAAAGACAGAGCCAATGAAATGATCGTCGCATTAGACGAAAAGAGCAACAAAAATTTCAGTCAAAATCAATCAGTAAAAGAGAAAGGATCAATGAGAGATAAACAAAATAAAATAAATATTAAAAATCCGAAGAATAATTTAAAATGAAAGAAAGTGAACAAAAAAAAATGATAAGAAAAGAACGTTCGAATGATCAGAAAAGCGAAAAAAAAAAATACAATGTGTTAATTGTAACGACGGGGATCATACTTGACCACCGACGACGGCGTTGGCGGGCAAGGAATCCCAAAGGGTAGGCAACGCGCTTTCTTCGCCGTGATCACCAAGAGCCGTACACGCTCTCTGTAGCTTGTTCACCAATGATATGAGGTTCTCCATGTTGTGGTGAACGAGTCAAAATGGACGAGTTTAGGTCGAGACAGATGAGTCGACTCGGAAGCTAGCACCTTTTCTGAAGAAAAATGTGCTTTGAGTTTTTTTTGGTTTGAAGAAAACTTAAGGAGGCTGCGTTTATATATATACATATATTTCTCCAAGCTGACGAACCTCGGGTTGGCGAAGGAACCGCGAAAATGTTGAACAGACTCAGTCGCTTGGAGTTTTGAAGAGAGGTGACGTGGATACTTTTTATAACGGTCTATTACTCTATTTGTTGGGCCTCCGGTTAGATAGGCATTCAATGTCGAAGCCCAATTTGGCTGGTGTGGGAATTCTAGTTTGTATATTAATATATTATCAAGGAAATTTGATAGAAATGTTTTGGTTAAAATATTTTTTTAAAGAAAATCCTGAATTCTCTTTTTTTTAAAAAAAATAATTTTTATATTTTTATTATATTTAAATAAGTTCTATTTTATCTATATTCAAATAAGCACTTATAAATTAAAGATTAAGAATCTATTTGGGTGCAATGAAAGTATAATAGGTTTTCTAAAAATGATAAAAATCAGGAGTTTTGTTTTTCATTATTTTAGTTATATTTTTGTTAGCAAACATGTAATTTATTATGAATTTATTAGATTTTTTAATACTATCAACTTATTTTCTAGCTAATTTTGTTGATATAAATATTATTGGATAGGTGATAATTTGCATAGTATAGAGGTCTGCAAGATAAGAAGAGTTAGAAGGATGCTGGATTCAATGCTTAAGTCAAAAAAGGCTTTGAAGAGACAGAGGCAAGGCAATAGAATATTAAACATTCAATAGTAATTGAGTTTAGAGTTTTGATAAAATACTTTGCTTTCCTATGTAACTTAAAGAGTTAACTGACCTTTTAATAGACTTTTTTCGTAATGATTTATCTGAGCCCATGTTGGCGTGGGCCTCCTTATATGGGTATAACAAATTTGGTCTAACTTTTTGGTAATTTTTATCTTAATTTGTATGAATAGCACAGGAGTTTTAAAACTCCGAAGTTAGTAGGACATTTGTCATAATAAAGATATATCTCTTCATCGGATGATAAATTACGTAAGAGAGGCTAACTAATTCTTCTAATCTAAACAATGTTAAGTCACTCAACAAAATCCATAGTTTCATCAAAAGTTCTCATTAAGAGAAGATTGGTTGTGCAAGGGGAATTGATAGATAGCTTCGTGATCAGACTAGACCACCACTTGAAATTTGTTAAAATTCTTTATTCAGATCCGACCTCTAAAATAATTATTTTTTTACTATTTAAAAATATTTAAAACATTATTTTTATAATTTAATTTAAATAAATTTATTTTTATTAAATAAACATGCTCAAACTCAACCTATTAAAGACCGGACAAACTAGGCGATACTTAAACAGGTCTGAATTGGACTGCATTTCTCAATGCTTGCACTATTATGCAGGCCATATATAACTTTTGTTTGTGGCTATAGAAAGGGCTAGTAAGCTTATTGTCAATTGAGAAAAGGCTAAAGCCTCCAATGTCCATACAGAATTCAAGAATTCTCAACAATAACTGCAGGCTACTATTAGCATTACAAGAATATGCAGCAAACAGTAATAATGGGTTCTGCACCAGCGATTCAAACTGTTAACTACGAAGGTTGGGTATGCAGGCACCACCTTCTGGGTTTTGTTGTTCTTTCCATATCCGGCCGGTCACTCGCAGCTTCAGCTCTTTCCGATCCCCTCCGGAGAAGAAAAGTGCCATGTTGCGCTGTATAATAAGGCCATCATGGCCATCCCTAACCTTTAGGTGGCTATCCCTTATGCTTCTTGGGGTGCCTTCCCAAATGAGCTTCCTGCCGTTTCCCCCAACTTCTAGGCTGTAACTGTAGTTCCGGGCTTCAATCTCATCACCCATGAAACGAAGGAATGCCATATAAACAGGAGCTATCCCAAGCTGGAAGGCTTCAAAATGGAGACAGAAGTACTGGCCAAAACAGTGGAATACCTAAACATAGTTGACAAAAAGATACAAACCATTTAGAATTTGGGAGATTTCAAGAAGATTGTGGTATGCTATGCGAGTTCAGGGCTAGAAATTTGAAGAACTGGCAACGAACATGCGTCTACAGAACATTATTCATTATCTCCATCAAAGCAGACTAGTAAGGGTTACATCGTCACGTATCTATATTTTTTTAATAAACTTTATTAAGAAAATTGAAGCACCAAACTGACTCATGAAGGCAGAGGGAGCAAGCACAAGAGTGAAGATTTGCTTTTGGGATTGACTAAGCATCCTGTCACTCTAATCCCCCTTTTCAATTCCAAAAAATATTAATGAGTCCAAGCACCAGCTCCACAAAAACTACGAATGGTATAATGGCCGACTTTTATAATTTGGGAATCATATGCATTAAATAAATTAATTGTTAGAATTATATTTTAATGGTTCGTCATCATGGCTAGTAGTTGAACTTCTAGCACTTATATGAACGATGTAGCTTCCATATGAACAAATACAGCTCAACTCCTTGTCACAGAATTGTCGAGACTATGTTCCATGCATAAGAATGCAATAGACTACCGCTGGTAAGATGTATATCTCATCATTCATCATCTATAGATTATAGTTCAATTCTTAATCAGAAGAAAGATGATTAAAAATGAGTGTACTTACAGTTAGCATCCAGGTGGCATTTTCTACTTCCCGAGGATTGGACTTCACGTAACGATGGTTAAAAGTGCACCCAGAATGCATGTCCACCTTGTGGTCATCCCTTAGATGAGCAACAAGAAAAGGAATATCACCAATAACAGCACATTCTGATCCAGCATATGGGCAATTGTATGGCCTAAAGTTACATAGGGCCTCATGTTTGAGTTTACTGTAATAGGGAAAGATCTCTGGGCATCCAAGAGACGTATATTTGCAAGGCAGTTCAAGTGATTCAGCTACCTTCTCTAGTGCTAGACACCTAATATCACCAAGCTCCTGCCTACAAGTGGGGCACCGATTGTTTACCCTTGTTTTACAGTCTGAACAGAGGGTATGCCCATTGTGGCACTGTGGAAAAAAAATCGTTAAAACACTGATTATAAGGTACCAAATTATTTGGAGCACGTAGATCTGCTCTGCATAAGACAATGAGAACCCAGTCCAATAGTACTAGCATTCAAGGGCATTGAAAAACTCTATTGCACAAAAAATAATGGTTTAGAAAACAGAATCTAGCGTTTGACGTGTGAAATTTAAGAAACTGGTACAACTTTACGACTACGTTCAGAGCAAAACATACAAAGATGGTTCTATCAGCACACAACAGAGAGAAACACAAAAACATGCAGATGAATGATATCTGCCTGCACCCATAAGGAGAAAGAAAAATGCACAGAATTCACTTTCATTTCAAGATGATACTCTGTCTCAATTCAAGTCTTTAACTCTAGGAAATACATTGTGAGGAGGATGAACAGAAACAGCAGACCCCAAGGACACCCCTAAATTACTCGAGCCATAAACGCAATCTTTATCAGCATTTTGTATCCTGTCAATGAAGCCACTGTTCTATGTTTTTTTTCTTTTATTTTTTTTTCTGTGAAATTATGCAACTTAGAAGACATCCATCTCTGATTTTCTTGACTCCCAAAATATCCTAGTAAGCTCTCACGGGATTCTTATATTTGCCAGACAATATAGTATTTAAAATGTCTATAGTTTCCTTTTCACTTTGACCTTCTTACCCTCTCCGGAATGGAGAAAACGAAAATCACATAAAACCACACATTTCTAATACCCTTCGCAGCACAAACATGCATACACGCGACCTCTGTTTACAATCCCCAATTCCCTGCGCCTGATCTGAAACGATATCCTCACAAGTAAGGGGGCAAGGGAGGAAACTAAAAACTACAACGTTGATTCCTAACAATTACAATACGATCATTCCACCATCCTTTTCTATTTGCTCCTTTTCTGTGCCACTCATGGAAAAGCTGTTAAAAAGTTCATCATTATATGGAAAGGATTCTCATGTTCACTTCTTTGATGGATTAAAACCGCGGCTGTAAGCAACTTATAGAAAGGGCTGATAAGAAAACCAACACAGAATTCACCCAGATGAAACCAGACAGCAAATAGAAGAGGAATCTGGTACTATACATTTAAATAAGACCAGCAAAACCGAACTGCAGAAATTTCAAAAATCAAAATCCCAAAAGATGCAACTTTAGACTCATGTCATCTTCGAGTGCAGCCTCTCTAACACAACCCCACATCAATCAATCAATTAAACAAGTCACCCAAAGGTAGCATCCCAGCCAAAAAGTTATCTCCAATCTGTAGCACTAATTCTAACCCTCAGAAAACACAGATTCAACACATGAGATTAAACCTCAAGAAATTACCCAAAGCCAGAAAGTGACTGTAAAAACCAAGAGAAAGAAACAAATTTAAACTATTCAGACACCGAAAAGAAAAAAAAAATTCCAAAAAAAAAATCGATTACAGAGCTGGATTAAAGACTTACCTGATGGATAGGAGGGTACATAGAATTGGTACAAACAGGACATTCAAGGAGCTCATGAACACTGGTGGTGCTTGGGTGAACCGCTGACGACACATTACTGTTATTGTTGTTGCCATTGTTGCTACGGGGCTTCGACAATGAAGGCAACGGATGATGATGATGGATCTCATCATCATCAATCACATCTGAAGATGTCATACAATCTATGCCATCTAATTCCATAGAAAAAGGGGATAAAGCTAATCAAATTCGATCAGCTATTTTCCGATCGGTACAATTCCTTTTCGGAAAAGACATAAAGTTTGGTGGGAAAAAAATGGCCTTTTCTCCGGCTGTGAACTGGTCAGTGTTTGACTTAATCAGTTTATTGAATAAACAAAGATGAATTGAATCAATACATAGACGAAAGAAAAAGCTATCATTTCTCTTTTTTTGTGCTTTTCTTCATTGATTCTAGAGAGGGCGAGAGAGAGCTGTCACCGTCTAAATTTTCTGAGAGACAAATGATCAAACACCAACCGGTTTCGGGTTAAAGAAAAAGCAAGGTGATTAGCAGGAATCATGAGAGGAAGTTAACAAATTGCCGTTCGATGTTGGCTGATTGTTACCGCTTGTTAAATTGGATAAAGACGAAGATTTGTTGGGAAGGGAGAGAGTGCGGGGGTGTGGGGCAGGCGGCCATGCCAGGGGGTCTCAAATCTCAAGGCTGAAGTCTGAAGAGATGGGACTTTCTTTCCACTTTCTAAGGATATTGCACGTAATAATGGTGGATGAGCTACTGGCCTACTACTACTATTACTACTCGTAGCAAGTATTTACGTAGTATTAAAGAATTCAGGATCTTTTAGCGGTGAGTTGTCTTGTCTCCATTATCCTATCATGTTCCATTGTTCATTGGCTTCCTGCTATATTTACTGCGGTGGGGCGCTACTCATTATATTCTTTCTAATCTCAACCATGTCTAGCCATGGCAAGACTTGGATTGAGTTTACTAAGTGAGGTTGGTGAAACTTTTTTTTTTTAAATAATTAACAAAATTTTAAATTAATAGATTGAAAGGCGAAAAATAAGAAAATAATACCAATAAAGTTTGATATATATATATATATATATATTTTAATAGGAGTTTGGTTAGAATTTTCATCGATAAATAAGTACGGCTGAAATTGTTTATTTAATAATCGTATTTTTAACAAGAATATGGATATGGTAAAAGAGGTGACTTGGGTTCAACGTTACTTCAACTTGAAAGGGGTATTATTAGCCCAGAAGGATTTTTTTTTTTTTTTTATAAAAGAGAAGTTACGTTTAGAAAAAAGGAATAGACGGATTTAAAAACTTTATTTTTTATTAAAATAATATTATAAAATTAAAAAATAATTTTATATTAATATTTATAATTATATTTTGTAATGTAAATATAAATTTAAGTTGAATTATATCGGTTCAAATTTAAAATGATTTATATTTTGATTTCATTCAGTGATGATCGAATTAGCTGTTAAATGCATATACAGATCTAATCTAAAAAAAAAAAAAATCTATACAATATATGAATTTTGAATACTTAAGACTCAAAGGATATTTTCTTAAATTTGTAAGGTTATTTTCGTCTTAAAAAAGGGCAATAAAATGATAATTATTAAAAGAATTTGAAATCATAAAAAATAATTTCAAAAAAAAAAAAATTATTAGAATTATTAATAAGAGGAGTGTAATTACTTTTTTATTTTTATTTTTATTTGGTTAGCTTGTTGTTTTCTTCTTTAAAAAATTTTGTGTTTTTATTCATATTATTTTTGTTTTTAAAATATTATAAATTTTTATTTATTAATAATTCGTGTTATTTTATTTATATTTTTATACATTTGTTTGCTCATATAGTATTCATATAATTTTTCGTATTATGTTTTAATTATTTTTATATATATATATCGTATTCGTGTTATTTTTTATATGTTTAAATTATTATAAATTTATATATAAAATTTTCATATTAGTTAGTTGTTTATGTATATTTAATATATTCATCTATTCGTGTTGCATTTATATTATTTTTTGTGTCATGTTTGTATCATGTCTCAATTTAAAACTAACATCTATACTACATATGTAAAAAAAAATCTGATGAAATATATTTTAAAGTAGTTAGTCTACATAGAAACTTCGTATCAAATTTGATATTTGTATTCGACCCGATTAATAAAAATTTTATTTTATTAATTATTTTTAATTTTTTTGATTATATATTTAAAATGCTTGATCCATTGATCCTGTCGATAATTTATATGTCAATTTAGAATTAGTTTATTAATTATTTTTAGTTTTTCATATTTAATTTTTATTTTTATTAAGGGATTGATCTTCACTGTAATTCACTGGTTGATTTAGAATTGATATTTAACCTACTTGAAAAAAATAAAAAATATTTTATTAATTATTTTTAGTTTTTTATATTTAAGTTTTTTTTACTTGATTTTTAAATGAAGTACTTAAAGAAGTTGCTATGTACATGATCTATAAGTTTATTTATGATATGCACATGACAAGCAAATAACAAAATTATTCTATTAATTGATATTTTTATTTAGTTTTTAGACGATGTATTTAAAGAGTTGATCTATATGTTAATTTATAGCATGATTTTAAGATCTGTATCTAACGTGTGTAGTAAAAAATTTTTTAAATTTTTATCTTATTAATTATTTTTATTTTATTTTTAAATGACATATTTAAAAGGTTGGTCCGCACATTGACTCGATGATCAATTTAGAATCCATCCCAAATCTGCTAAAAGTAAAATAAAAATTTATTTTATTAATTATTTTTATTTTAATTTTAAAAGTTTATTTAAAAGGATTAATTCGCATGTTAACTTGAAGATCAATTTAAGATTGATACTCGAGCCGACTGATAAAAAAAGTTTAAAAACATTTATTTTAATTTTATTTTTAAATAATATATTTAAAATAATTGATCCATAATTTAACTCATGGATAAACTTAAAACCCAGTCAAATTTAAATAAATAAATATTATTTAATAAAATTAATTTTTTATTAAATTTAATTAAAAATTTAAAAATTTTAAAAATATCTTTAATTATTTTATTTTTAAATAATATGTTTAAAGTAATAAATTTGTTAGATAATTCTAAATCAATTAAAATTTATATCTAATTTTAAATAAGTATTTATTATTTAATAAAATTTAATTTATAATTAATTTTTGATTAATAATAAGTAAATTTTATAAAATAAAAATAAGATAACACTAGTTATACGTTAAAGATTCAATCCCCAAATACCCACCTCCTGAACTTCACACGATTTGAACCACCTGGAAGCAGTTACTTTTATATTTACTGATTCCAGAAGGTCACCTACTCAGCCTACTATTAAGTGCTAACATTGATCGCCATCCAATCTTGCCATATAAGTATAAAAAGCAAAAAGCAGTTAGAAACTTCTTTCTATGACCCCAAGTCCAAGCTGGTTAGCTGGATAAAACGCCAAAACATTACATTTTGGTTCCTCCTGGATTTGTCTGTTGTTTGGAACATTACAACAACTGTCACTAGGATGAACTTGTACCAATCCAAATGATGGAAACAATTTTTCTTTTATGGACACTACAGCTTACATAATACCATAAAATCTTTGAACTGTTTATGACAGAAAATTAAACCTGAATGATGTTCTGTAACTGTTATAAGAAGAAAACAAAGTAACATAGTTGCAGCAATAGAATTATTTTCAAGCATTCTTGGTTCCATTTCCAAAACAAGGACTAGGACGAATATATTCGGGTCAATAGATCAAATGGAGTTAGCAAGGAAAGAAAATCTCCTTTATTGTATAAAAAACCGATCTAACATTCTAGCTCTATGTGTGTCTCCAAGAACCTGCAAAAAGAAATCTTAAAGAAAAATGTACAAAAACGACAGAATATTACAAAACTAACAATATCGCAGCTCTTGCTTAAATGTTTCATAATACCTGATTCCCAAAAGGCACCACTAGATTTGCCAGGCTCGTAGAGGAATTTCATTTAAATACCCTGATTACTGCAATGAATATTCGACCAGTTTGTGCTAGTGTTTGCACAGGGGCACCACTAAAATTGTTTGTCCAGAACTTGCCTATGGATTTATGGGCATTTACCCCCCAAGAAATGCCTAAAAACTTAATAAGGGAACCATCTACCATTGATTGGGAAAGGCTTCTCTGTAAGTTGCATCCTCACCCTGGGTCATCTGTCTTATCGTTGCATCTGTAGCCTGGGAGTTGAGAAGTCTCTGAGCTAACCTATCTCTTGACGTAACTTTCTTTCGCAGCATGGATGTCAGAGTTTGTCTGTTTTTCCCCACTGATTTCTCCCCAATAGTTTCCCCCATATCTTCTCCAAAATCTGCTGATCTTGATGTTGAAGCCATTGCAGCATCACGAAGAACAGCTTCATTGTGTTCCCGAACTTTAGCCAGCTTTGCCCGCTCTAATGACTGTTTATCAAGCTTTCTCTTCCTTGCTTCCTCCTTATCTCGCTCCCTAACATTCCTCACAGCTTGTTTCGCTAATTGCTCTGCTAAATCAGAACCTAAATCAGGATTTGTATCATCAGTTGAAGAATTCATATTGATTGGGTTTCCTTCATCATCTCGAGGTATTATGGGCCCATGAAATGGGCAAACCCTCAAATCTCTTCTCTGACAAAGTCCACCTTTGTTCAAAGGTGCCCGGCATGGTTGGATTTCTTCTAACTTTTCCTGGTAAACGGTCGCCTGAAGATTCAATTCTGCAATTTTTTTTGCCGGAATCACAGCATCATAATCAACTCTTCCCCAGTGATTTTCAAGCTCCAAGCCTTTCTGATTAGCCAACGTATCCCTATTAGAGACTGAGCCCCAACTATCCAAGAAAGAACCCCACTTGACAACTGGAGCTTCAGACAAAAGCTTACTCCTAACAGAGTTCTCACTGCCCAGAGACTCTTTGCCCTTAGAACCTGAGTTCCTGCACTCTTTAGCTTTGTCTTTCACCTTGCTAGAAGCTGGCACTTTAGCAAGATTTTCGCTTCGTTTATTGGATTTCTTAGTAGTCATATCCTCAATAGATTTACTTTTCTCTTCCTCATTGGAACTTTGTACTTCCTTTCGCTTCTCAAGTTCATTAGTATCTCCATTCTCGGTTACACCAAAATTACCTTCCTCCCAGAAGTCCTCCTCTTCTTGGTTATTTTTCACAGTTTTGGGTAGAGCACAACCTGATTCTACACAATCCTTCTTCACAGACATGAGGCGGTTTCGGATATCAATCAAATCCTTCAACATGGAATCTCGTGACCTGTTGTCAGCCACTTCAACCCTTATAAGAAGAGAAATCCATTCTTGTACTGAAACCAGATGCTTTGTTACTAAGAGCTTATACAGCTCCCTTAATGCATCAAAAACCACTTTGTTGTCACTGTTCTCATGAACCTTTTCTCCTTCCTTCAATGAATCAAGACGGATCTGCCTCAATTCAGAAGAACGGAACTCTACAAAATCTTCATCATCCAGTAGGCGGTGTGGCACACATTCCTCTTTAGTACAAACAATATCTAAACATTCCCTGATCTCATCAACCGTAGCCTGTATTTCTTCCTTAACATAACTAAAATTCGTCTTCAGCATTTCAAACTTGTTTTGTAAAATCTCCTGTGTCCTTCTCTCTCTTTCCCTTCTCTCTCGTTCTATTCTGGCCGCATTCTCCTGAAGGTTAGGAAACTGCAACCTGAGAGTATTCTTAAGATAATCAAAACCTAACCTAAGCTGTCTGTAATGAATCCCAAAAGACACATTCCACTTCTCTAAGAATTCAATTGCCTTAGAACGCAAAGCGGAAGCAATAGCCGGAGGAGCTGGGAGCGGCATATTTCTTCTGAAACCGACACTTAAGGCCAACAACTGATCTAAGTTCTCAACTAGAAGCGTTCTAAAAAGCTTAGAACGCATGAAAAGTTCATCAATTATAAGAAGCGTGAGATAACGAACCTGCAATAACAAGTTAACACCAAACTCTTAGGATTTTCTTTCTTTACATTAAGAAAACTAAATGAATTATTGTTACAAAGAAAAGATCCTAAATTTCATTTCAATAATAAATACCGAAAACTCTTGAAATTAGATTGCACAACATGCATCAAGTAAAGAAATAAAAATGGAATTAAACCACGAAAAAAAATCGGAAATGTTACTGAAATCATAATATACTCATTTAGTAAAAAATTAAAAAAGGATAGATAGCGAACCTGAGAATGATCGCGTTTCATGAGGTCCATGAGGGCGTGGGCGGCGAGTCGGAGCTCCAAATCGGAGAACCGCACCACCGATTTGATTGCTTTGAGAAGGCGTGGATCAACCTCGGCAGCCGTTGAGTTCGTGGCTTTTTCTATCAAAGCCCTGACTTTTCCTCTCTCGTCCATCTCCATTGCCATTCCCAAATCTCATCAGTTTACCGAAATTTTTCCCTTTTTTTTGTTTTTTTGAAGTACCTAATTTATAAGGGGTTTTATAACCTCTGCTTTATTTTCAAACCCGCGCAAAGTCAACACTAAACCCAGATAGAGGCGGTTTCTAAGCGAATAGAAAGGTTACAATTGGTTTACGTGGCAACCTGGCAATATATTACATTACACAACATAAAAAATTAAAGTTGATATAAAATATTATACAATATATAAAATAATATAAAAAATAAAAATTACATAAAAGAGTAAAAATTAATATAAATATAAAATGAGTTATTGTTTAGTACAATATCAATAAAATTTTTTAATTTTAAAAAATAAAATTAAAAAATTATCACATATTTTATTTATATATAATATTAATTAATTTTTAATTTTTTCAAATACATATAAAAGTATTTCTATCATTTTTTAATCCTTTTTATAAAATTTAAAAAATTATATTATCAATGTATTTAGTATATTTATTATATAAATATTTTAAATATAAATATAATATTAAAAAATTTACAAATATGACACCTGTACGAATTTTCTGAGTCTTCCGCCCTTTTGGAGGTTTGGGCAGTTGGAGTTCAGCCCAAAAAGTAAATTGTTGGGCCTAACTCTATTAGAATAGAATCAACAAATGGGCCATGATTTTTTTCTTACCATTAAGCCTAGACCCAAAAGTTGAGATAAACTTTTTTTTTTTTTACTAATAACATTTCCTTGCATTTTTTTATACTTAGGATTGTTAGAGATTGATTTTTTTTAAAAAAAAAAACTAAAGATTAGTATTTTATTAACATATCACACCACAATTGACATCTTTTTACATTTTAGGAAAAAGAATAGAAAAATAATAAAAAAACAAGTACAAACTCAATACTTAAAAGGGGAAAGGATTGAAACATTGAATTGTGGTCCTCAATCGACAGGTTGTACCTTTTTATTTGTAGTTGAAAATTACTATTACCGAAACCTTGTATTGATTTGGGTCGATTATAAATAAAAGTTTGAATTTCTTGCATTTTGTTCAAGCTAGCGAGAGAGTTTGACAAATTCCATTTTTGTGTGTGTATATATATTCTTCAAAGTGTAGCACATGCTTCGTTCTTCGTGGGCTACTACCAGAACATGGATTGGAAAGGGACGTGGGTTCCTGTTTTTCTCATGATTTGTTTTGCTAAATATATTAGTGCTAATCAATTTTTCCTAGACTACCACAAAATACCCGTCTTTGGTCTAATCTTTCACAGGCACTTCAAGAAACTCTTGTTTCAGATCTTCGAACATCAAAACCTAATAGAGAAATCTTTTGTAAAGCAAGAAAGAAAAAGGCATTTGCAAATTGTGCACAGCATAGACATCCATTGAAGCAGTAGTTTCTTTGTAGAACTTTACTCACTCTATGATGGAAAGCCACTCCAATTTATCTCAAATTTGTTCGTTCTTCAAGATAATGGTTTTTTACTATATTACTTCGGCTCTTGATTTTTCTCAAAGTATCTGACACTAATATTCAATTCACATTAAACGATATAAGATATAATCATCTAAATATAAAAAATATTCGTGTTGAATATACGTTTACATTTGACACTCTCTCAAATATAAGTAATATAGGTATTTTCTATTCTGGAAAAATGTCGATAGAATTCCTGCCTGCAAAGCGCTACTCCTCGTTGGTACATATGATTTGATAGATTCACGATGGGAGCCTCGGTGCTCAACATCACAAGCCAGTTCTTAAACATTTAAGGAAAATTTCCTGCTTAAGACTGCATGCACCAAAAGAGAAAGTGCTTAGCTAATGATGGAAGGAGGTTAAAGATTACAACAATTGTAAGACCATTTTACCGTAGCGTAAAGAGTACAACAATTGGGAGATATAAAATTGGAAAGACTGTTTCATATATGAGCTTTTTTTTTTTCAATTATAGATTGAGATTCATCTGGGTTGGCTCAGTCTTCATTGACTGAGGACGACGAGATTATATCCTATGGCGCAACAGGTTTCCTTAAAAAGTAATAATAGTCGACCAAATTGGAACAAACTAAATCTAAAGCCATCCAACCCACCCAACTTAACTGCTCTTTACATGAAAGAACGACAATCCTTACTTTTCAAGTACAAAAACGCATAGATATCGTGTCCTATACATTATTTATTATATCCGTTAAGCAAAACATATTTATGCGACAAATTTATCTCAACTTCACAAGTAGATATATTAGCATGCAACACTCTGGAGCGACAACACATTACATGTCTATGTTATCAGACTGAAATATCCGTGTTTGACATCTTTGTTTAACATATATTTAGATATAGCTATTAAAAATATAATCCTCTAAATATATAAAAGACCTTAAAAGAAAATTAAGTATAACCGTACCTCACACAAACTTACATCCAACACTCACTCGTATTCAAATAACATAGGTATAGATCACCTGGAAAATGGGGGAAAAAAAGACCCTAATCAAGAAAACTGAAATAACATTAATTCGGCAGAGATGAGTACAACTGACTAAATATATAACCATTCGGATTAGGCAGAGAACAGAGCAAAGAACAAAATACTGAACTAAAAGAAATCAGTTTCTAAAGTAAACAACTATGGCATAGTTGGTTAAGCTTAAAATTTTGATTCATCTTGCAAATATACCTCCCTATGACAGAATATTATAAAGTATAATATAAACAATCCAAGAAAATTTGCTGCCCTACTTTGTCAATAAGTAGTTATTTCTACTGCTAGCAGGCCCCTGAAGCTCCTTTAAGGATCACTTGCTGTATATCAAAAACCTCTGAAGAAGCTTCAAATCAGGTTCTTCACCATTAATTTTATGCCTATGAACTACGTTAAATGCAACTGTGTGCTACCGGAGCGATGAAAATGGCTGTTAGGAATTTGGTTCATATGAAAATGCTGCCATCAACTTTTCCCTTGTTAGATGCTCCGATCCTTGAGACTTGATAACAAATGTATGAAACACGGTATCATCAGCCACGACAAGTTTTGACTCCAGTACATTAATCTGTGCCTCTTTGAATGCTTGGATTACTCTTGATGCAGGATGTGAATCAAAAGGACAGTTTACTCTTACAACAACCTCATCATGAATGGCTTCAACATCAATATCGGGTGCTCGGATATGATTCTCTGCATTTAGATTAGGATCCAACCCTGCTGAAACTCTTGAAGTGTTACCAAACTTCTCCCTCTCTGCTTCCATGACCTTAAGTTTTGCCTGAAGCTCATTGATGTAAGCAATTGCATCTCCTAACAATGAAGCTTTGTCCATCTTGGATATATTGGGCACGACAGCTCGTAAGGCATAGAACCTCTGGTTCAGCTTCTCACGTCGCTGCCTCTCTGCTTCAACATGATTAAGAGGTTCTTCTCTTCCATTAGCAGGCTTTCTACCCCTTTTCCTGGGCCTCCTTTCATCAGTTGCACTCGTCTTCTCTTCCTTGCATGGAGCTTCAACATCCGAGTGCTCGGATTCAGCACCTGATGGCCGAGTAATTGCGGAAGGCCCTGAAGTAGCCCCAGAAAAATCAATCTGCATTTGGACTGGCTTTTGTGACTGATACTGGTTCAGCCGAAACTCCTCCCTAGCCCCGTTAACAAACTCTTGAAAATTATTTGCTGTGTTTTGAGAAC
This sequence comes from Adansonia madagascariensis, assembly GCA_038381835.1. Taxonomy (NCBI): domain Eukaryota; kingdom Viridiplantae; phylum Streptophyta; class Magnoliopsida; order Malvales; family Malvaceae; genus Adansonia; species Adansonia madagascariensis. The sequence continues at coordinate 7,534,219 of JBBYHL010000004.1, forward strand.
CATAAAATTCTGTCAGACTCCCTTGTTTCACACCATGAACATGTGGCCAACCTGAACAATGGAGACCATTTTGATTACTTGAAAATGAAAGTCTACCACCATTAGCATGTGTTCCCCATGTCGGTCTACCTTCCATTTTTCTAACAGCAAGTTTCTCCCGATAATTGGCACCACCCTGCGAAACGTTGTTAAGATCCTGTCCAAAAATCTTTGGAATGCCTTCCACAATCCCCAAATTCGAAAACTGGATATTTTCATCTTTCTTCTCATTCAACACTGGTATTGCTACTCCAACTTGCTTTGCCCCAAGCAACGCCGCCGAATTCGATGAGAATAAACTTCTTATTGATTGCAACAACTCTAAGCTTTCAGGTACATATCTCACCGACCCCAATTCAACAACACCAACATCGGTAGGGACCAAAACAATGGTCTGAATCCCAGCAGATTTCGTCAAAAACGACCTAACACAATAATCCGAACCCAATTTCAAAGCATCCAAGATCCAAACATGCTTCCCAGAGGCAAAACACTTCCCTGGACCGCCTTCCCCTTGTGGAAAAGAAAAATACATGGATGCTAAAAAGAACATCTCAGTATCAGTAACTCTATCCAGCCCGACAGCATAGTTATCCTCATCTGATCCACCGAACAAAGTATGCAATTTCTGCAAAACGTTTTTCCTCATCTTCTGCTGAGTCTCGTCTTCGAGGTGCAAATTAAGAATCCGAGTACCTTCAGATTCTTCTCCTTCCTTAGGCTCTCTACAACATCCATCGCCCCAACCAAGGACCCAATCGCTAGACTTGGACCGAGAAATTTGCCAAAAGATGGCATAGTTCCAGCTGAAATTAGAAGCATTGGGTCGGTCCACGAGATCTGAGAGCTTGTTTTGAAGATTCTCGTCACTACTTACAGTCATTAAAAGGTTCTCGTTTGAAACTGAGCTTGATATCAAGTAGTCAAATGCTCTTGTTCCTAGAACAGCGGCAATCATAGCCCTGTCTTCATCCTTCCAAGCTCCACCTGCCATTCCCACTTCAATTTTCATCTCCTAAACAAGCCCAAGAAACTCAAAAATCAAATGAAGATGAAACTTTTTTTCAAATACCCAAATCAAATCTCAACCCTAAAACAATAAAAAAAAAACAAAAACAAATCTTTTCTCAATGCATTTCTAACCAAACTCTAAACACCACAAGGCATTCTTTACATGACCAGTATAAAGTAACAATATTTTTCCTTTTTCAGATCTCACTGGCTTGTAAATAATAAATAAAACCAGCAAAAAAAAAATACTAAAATTAAAGAGAAAAGGACATAACAATTGAAGATAAATAATAACACAAACCAGTTTACATGGAAAACCAAATTTGGGTTCAGCAGAAGAGTGTTGGAAAATCTCAGGGCACTCTCCAGAAAACAAAAGAATCAGCAAAGATGAAATCAGAAGTTTATATAAAAAAAAAAGTCCTTTCCTTCAATTTCCCTCTCTGTAACAAATCTGGAGACAGGAAATAAAGAAAGAAAGAGGGAGGGAATGGGAAGATAGAGGAAATTTTTCTTTTTTTTTTTTTTTTTTTTTTTTGTTCTCTCTCTAAAGCACTTAACTGTAATAAGCTGACCATGGTTAAGTAAACTTAGGGTTTATACTCACCAAAGTTCAAATTGTTTGGGTTAAATTTTAACTGATCGGAGGTTGAGGGTAAAATAGTTTCTACAATATTGGTGGACGTATTATTTTGTTTTGATATTGTTTTAATATATTATTTTAAGTTTATTTGATTTTAAATATTTTTAATTTGTATATATAAAAAATATTTTTAATATGAAATAAATAAGATTAAATAAATTTTATATCTCAAAAACTCATTAATTATATGTAATATTTTAAAAAAATTTTATTAAATATAAAAAAATTAATATTAGTCTAAGTAATCTATTAAATTTAAAATAATTATATATAATATTAATCAAATTTATAAATAATTATATCTAATATTTATCAAATTTATAAATATCAATTTAATTTAAAAAAATTATATTATACACCGACTAATGCAGATTGATACTAACAAATTACTAATTCCAATTTAACTAAATATTTATACATATGGACCGATACAACATTGACCACCATGGCTGTGGGGTAGTCGGCAAGGATTTTTTTTTATTTTCTGTTGCTAAAATATAATATCTATGAGACATTTACTCAGGGAGTATGACAAAGGTTTTGAAATTGAATTTTACCCAAAAATTTTAGATAAAATAAAGAATTATAATTTCATCTTCAAAAGTTAATTATACATTAAAGGTTTATATATGAAAGAAAGTCCTGATCAATGATTTAAAAATCAAGTGAGTTTTTATATATTTTTTTTGTAATCAATTGAGTATTTAAAATTTTATTTTTTTTATTAATTATATTCTCTTTTTTTGACAGAATTTATTAAAAAAAAGTTAACCATTATAATTTTTATCAATAAAAATTTGAGTGTAAAAATGATAAAGAACACTATTTTTAAATTATTATTTAGAGAATTTTTTTAATATATAAAATTAAATTTTAACTCTAAATTAAAAATACTGATTTCATACCTGAGATTACTATTTTTTCGGACATCAATCTTCGTGAGACGGTTTCCATTTATAGGTATAGGCTTTTGTTGAAATGAGGGATAAAGAAAAAGGCTTTTCTTTTGTGAGTTGGACAGGTAGAAGGAGAGGGGACATAAAATTGCGCCAATATCATGCTAAACAGTACCCACTTAATAAATTCGACTTTAGCACGTTCCGTTTATGAACCCCACCCTCCCACCCCCCAGTTACACTTGAAGCACCGTAACGATGCGGTCATAAAAATTACGAAGCTTAATTTTTTATTTATAAATTAGATTATTTATTTGGATCATGCTTTAAATTTAAATTTTTAATTTGAATTGTTTTAATTGATTTATTAATTATTATTTAATAATAAAAATATTTTTATTTAAATTTAATTATAAAATTATTTTTAATTTTTTATTAATATATAAATATTAATTTGAGTTTTTAAATTAAATTAATCTTAATTCAAATTTATTTAAAATATAAAAAAATTTTAAGTAACAATCTAACTCATGAATATTTTTTAAATTATATAATTATTTTAAAAAATATAATATTTAATAAATTTAAAAATTAAATCTCAACTTTTTTACTATTATCGTATCACTACCTTTTTTACAAGAAAAAAAAAAAAAAAAAGGAAGATGAGATCCTAAAGTTTAACTGTTTAATGTTTATATCTTTGTTGTACCGTAAATTAAAAATAAGGAAACTTAAAAAAAAAAAAAACAAAAGGAATCGGCTTAAGTTCTGTCTCATGTGGCGTCTTTTGGGCTATGCTGACGTCGAAAGTTTGACAAAAAAGCAAATCCTAGGAGAAGCGACCAACCAATTTTGATAAACTTAAGGTTTGAAGATTAAATTGGTGATTAAAGACTTAATGATGCACCCCATGGCCCTTAATTTGAGTAGAATCCAAGGCAAAACCAAAGTTGAAAGTGATACCAAATCCCCCTCCCCTCACGCCAGACAGTATTTTGTCTGACTTTTGGCTCATTTGTTTAATTTCTAAGATACGATATTTTATAAAGAAAATTTTTTTTTTATCAACATTTCTTCTATCCGACAATTTATTTTATTTTTAACATCATATTCAAATTATAAATTTTATATATTTAAGTTATTTATATTATATTATATTATAATTATTTTTTATTTTTATCCTAAATATTTGGTATTTAAAATTAACGAATTTAACATTATTACTAAAGTTTTATCGTTCTTCAAGAGAAAAGCCTGGGTCCAATTCTGTGACAAAAGAATTTCTATTTATGGACGGTCCAGAGTGCCAGTTTACTTGGAAACACTGATCTCCTTCCCACGGAGTCGTCAAAGACAAGACAAATTACAAATTGAATATTATATTTATATATTTTATAATATTATAATTATGATAAATTATTTTATATTTATATAAATTTTATTATATTAATATTTTATATTATATTTATTTTAAGATATATATTTATTTATATTATTTTTTATATCATATTATATTTTAAATTTTTTATCATGTTTGTATTGTTTAATTATGTTATGTATATTGTGGGGTAAAAAACAAATCTCCTTTTTATTTATCTGTATTTACTGTTATCAAAGGGTTAGTTGAATTGATATTATAACTTAAATAATACTAATTTAATAAATAAAATTATCGTTTATCAAAACATTAACTAGAATGTATCTAAAGGTTACTTGTATCATATTAAAAAAATATTTTTTTCAAATCACCACAAGATGTTGCCTCAAATTTTAGTTTTTATGATATTGCATATAGGGTTAATTAGACAGATAATCTCACACTTACCCCTTTTATCAATTGAGTATTTATAAAAATTAATTTAAATATATACATATAATATAATTTCATCAAATATATAAATATTTCACATTAATATCACTAAATAATTATTAATATAGTATTTAATATTTAATCTAATTATAACATATATTTTTAAAAAAAATAATAAAATAAAATGCTTGTCATATTTCACTGTCTTATTAAATATCATATTAATATTTATATATTGGATGAAACTATAATATAAATATCTATTTAAACTTTTTTCCAGTAGTTAATTAAAGAAAGCGATAAAATGTAACAGCTATTTCTGTAATTAACCCTTGCAGGTACCTCCATTTGGCAGAAGCAGCAGCCCAAAATAGACGCATACAGAAAAAGTGTGCCAGGGTTTTAAAGAATGAGGATTTCTTCTCCTTGTAAAAGAACCAGGAAAAAAAAAAAGATATAGCCAGATTATAGCAACCTATTGGAGTAAAAAAAAAAGTTATAGATAAGATGACAAGAGACATGGACAGATAGGAATGGGAGAAAAGATGAAATGAACGCTACGTTTTTTTTTTTTTTTTTTTGTTCACATCATGCTGGAATCCTCTATACATTTTGTGTTTTTAGATAAATGCTAAAATAAAATATAAAGACGTAATTTAATTAATTTTTATAAATAAAAACGTAAAAATTTTAAAATAATTAGATCTGAATCATATTTCCAGCCAAAATGAAAAGAGTTCATATTGAGCCACCTAGCTTACTTCTAATATTTGTGTTTATGTTTAAAATAATATTAAAATTTTAATATATTTTTATTAATATTTATAATTAAAATTAAATAAAAATATTTTTTATTATTTAAAAAGTGACTCAAATTGAATCACTTTAAATCATAAAAATTTTTACGTAAATTTAGTTAAATAAAGATAAAATGAATTATCTGCCCTGATCAAATAGAGCGTGACAATCACCACCCAGAAGTCCTTCGGAAACAACACGACCCAAAGTTAAACGTAAGGCAGGGAGGTTTTTATTATATATTAAAAACTAAAACAAGTTTTTTAAAATAGAACACGCATGCCACGTGCAAGCCTTTTTCTGGTCTTTATCTACGTGTCAGCACCGCATGTTCTGTTACTTTTTATTGATCTTATCTAACAAACAAACAGATTAAAAATTATAAAAATTATTAAAAAAAGCAAAGAATAAATAAAAAAAGCACGCAAAGCTCGTGAAGAGCACGTGAGAGTTACTTATCGGGGTGAGGTTCTAGTTTTAGAGTAAAAAGAACGTGACGTGCATTTAATTAAAATCAGCCTTTTTTTAAAAGAAAAATTTTTCTGGAATTGAAATAACGATTTAGACGTGTATCTATCTATATTTTGATAATCCCACGGCATATTTGCTCTGCTATTTCTGACGTGTCAATATCAATTCTTCCAAAGCCTTTTGGGTCCACCCGATTTTACCATTTTCACCCTTACCTCGCTCTGCTCGCTTCGACTACGTCGGCGTGCGATTAAAAAAAAAAAATTCAAATAATTACATGAAAATTTAAATATTTATATATCAATTTTATTAATTTTATATATATTATAATTATATTAATATATTTTTATTATATTAATAATTCATAAGTAAAGCAAACATTGGCATTGCAGTGCAATTATTACTAGCTGTAAGTTGCAATCTATGAATGCTTGCATGCATCTTGCGTTATTCTTTTTAAACAAATATATAAAATTTATGTTCTTTTAAAATAAAAAAATGATTTTATATATGTGTCAACTAGCTAAATTGAAGCCCATAACCATAAGATTACCCGATTTACTTTGGAAACTTAGCTTCCGAGTAAATCCAAATTTTTATTTTAATTTTTTTTGCATGCAAGATATTTAAAATTAAATATAAAATTTTCATACCTTGAATCTTAACTCTTTTAAAAAATCTTAACCTTAAATAAACATGATATGCAATCCATTGTCATATTAATTAAATTGGTTTCATTTTTATTCTTTTTTACTTATATTATGTTATTCTAATATATAGAACTAATTTAACACTAAAACTATTAATTGGTGACAATTTGTTTTTATTTTATTTTTTACTATTGTTTACAATAGATCAAAAAAAAGAAAATTTTATGGAATAATATATATATCTCTCGCTAGAACGGGGATATCCCTTTATTTATTTGTTTATAAAGGATAGTTTGGTCATTAAGTATTCAGGAGAAGGACGTACATGTGCAGAGAGTTATGTAATTGAATTTGACATTTCTAGCGGACGCGAAAACTCTGAGACATCTTTTGGTGAAACGAAAAGATAATATGTTGAGGTGTCATTGTTTTAGCACCATGCATCTACTGGTCGTCCTATCTGTCAATTTTTAAAGGTGCGTTTCACATTTAAAAGTGGTTTTCTTTTCTAGACAAAAATATTAAGTTAAGAAATGAAAGCGGGGGAAACAATAGGTTTAAATTCGGTTAATTTTTTTAATTACATTTTATTATTTTAAAATTTATGTATATTATATTTAAAATATACTTAATTCATGTCCACGGACGTCAAGCTTCATTTTCCAATAATACCCAATGCTTTTATTGTCCGAGTCTTTTTTTATTTCATTTAATCAATGCATTAAATGTATATTAAATGAGTTTTTTTTTTAAAAAAATTTGTATTATCAAGACCAACTAATTTGAAGATCTAAATATGGAGTACAATATCAAAAGACGAAATTTGCTTTATTAAATAATTTTAAAAATTTTTGTATGATATTAAAAAAATTGATATGGATAAATTTAATTGGATGGGATCATGAATGACGTGGTGGGAAGGGCTCATGTTATAATTTTTTCGTTGAATCGTTCATGAAGCACCGGCATATAAATGCTGTATTTAAGAAAATTAAAAATCATTATTAAATAGCTACCTCACTCGGAATATTCAATTAGCGATTTGATTTTGAGGTCATTGTAAAAATCCATGAGTTTATTTTTAATGGTTAATAAGAAAAACTCAAGACCTCAAACTTAATTAATTAATTATTTATTTAATTTACTTTTCATTGCAGAAATAAATCATTATTATTAATCATTATTATTGTTTTGGTAACACATTTTAGTTTAACTAAATTTATGACATCCATGGGTGAAAAAAAATATTTTTTTAAAAATATTATATTTCAAAAAAGTTAATATTAAAAAAATAAAAAATAACTTTTAAGTGAGCACTTTTTAATAACTAATTACTGTTTAAAAAATAAAAAAAATCTAAATGCTCATAACTTATTTATTATTATAATTTAAATTTAATTTTTATTTATTTTTATTAAATGAATGTTATTCGATTTGATAATAAATTTAATAAAATTTTATAATAATATAGATTTAATGTGTAAAAAAAATTTTCTTTTTTAATTTGATTCAAACGAGAAATGCAATCCCAAAAATTTTGAAAGAATTTTTAATAAGGGTATTGCATTAGGTATTCTTATCAAGTCAGGCATGGCAGGATAGGGATCTTTCAGAGATGAGACTTTTAGCCGACCGACTATAATTGCTGAGGCACAGTGATCGAGCCAGCCGCTGAACCATAACCAGCAGTTCAGACGCTTACGTTGCTCTTGCACTTTCAGGATGGGACCGGAGTGCTAACGGCTTTTGTAATTGTACAGGCCTGACTAAGGCTAAGGCTAAGGCCTAGGCCTAGGCCTAGGATGGCCCTAAAGTTAAAAGTCAGGCACGAGTGGAACGTGCCGGTCCCAAATGTACCCAATTCGTTTGACTGGTGATATGCACGTGCTGAACATGTATGGTGTGCCTAATTAAGGAACAGTGTCTGTCTGGTGTCTTGGGTTCCAAGTTTCTAAATCATTTACTTCTGACTTTGCGTTACATTTATTATATTTAGAATTCGATTCCTTAATCTTTAATTAACCCCTATTCATTTATAATTATTATTTCAGGATTAATGAAGGATAAAAATAAATATATATTTTTATATGCTATAAAAATTATCTCATAATGAGAGTGACAACAAATAATTTTATTGCTAAATATATCATATTCTAATTAAGTAATATATATTTTTATAGTAATATACTTATCATTGGTGACAACAAACAAAGTCTTCTTAATAGCTAAATAATATTTTGATTAATCCACCCAATCCAAAATTTTTGTCATGTTTCATAATTTAAAAATTGGGATCCTTATTTTTAACAGCCTGAGAGGCTGAGTGTTCCACGGACAGTTTTGTTTGCTAGTTAAATCTTCCAAAATAGTTGCTGTCCGATGCAGCTTTAAGGCTCGGCAGCTCGTAATAATCGCTCAGTGTGACGCAACAGGACCGAGAATGTTTTATTTATTTATTTCCCTACACCAAAAAAGTCGATAACATTGTTGACAGCAATGCTGAAAAAGGAAAAAGGCCAAAGTTTGAGGTAGGGGAGTCTCGGCTGGCCGGGCTTGTAAACAACCTTCAGTACACTGAATGATCCAAATAATCATCTTCATCGTATCAATGATGTAAAATATTAAACTTCAATGTCATTAATTAAAAAAAAAACCTAATAGAACGAGAGAAAATGTGGATTTTGACGAGCAATAGTAGATTTTTCAAAGGTTTGAGCAATGAAAACGAAGGTCTTAATTATTTTGCTGCTTTGTTCATGCACAGGTGCAGTTTGGGAACTGGAAATTAACAAACGATTGTTCGAAGTCATCAACTAACATGTTTCTTCTTATTAGTTTCTTCAAAGAAGCCAAAAACTACTCGCTAGCTTTTGATTTAGTATTGTGGCAGGAATTATATTGTTCTTTTATGAATTTAAGATTTCATCTAATTGTATAATAAAATTATTTTTAAAAAAGTAACATTCAACGTATGTGATATAATCGGATTTCAGTTGGATCAGTTCGGCAGAAAATAGCAAATCAGGTAAGCTACAGTAATCCACTAAAATTGAACAGCAAAGCGATCATTAAGATAATTGTAATCGGGAAAATAAAATACTAAAATTTGATATGAGAAAATCACGTCAATGATCTGTACTGCATATATATATATATATATATATTATATTAGAAAAAACAAGTAAAAGGCTGTTTTGACAGTTTAGGAGCCCATTTGGCAACGAGTCAGGCCTCCATGCCTGTCCCTCTTCTTTCCAAGCCCAAATCGCTTCCTTTTTCTGACGAGGAATTCATTCATCTTCCATTTGTCTCCCCTTTTTATATCATAAAAAAAAAAAAAAAAAAAAAAACTCACACCAGTTCTTATAATATAGAGTGAACTAGATAAATAAATAGAGGGTATAGGAAAGATAGCGAGGGGGAAAAAATCATGGAATCCGAGATAGAGCCAAAGCTCCCGCTGTTTTCAGCTTCACATGTACGTATGAAGTCGGCAGAAAGATCAGGAATGATAACCCCACCACTACAGGCCTCAGCCTCGGTCCCATTTCGCTGGGAAGATGAACCAGGGAAGCCAAAACCTTGTACCACAACACTCACCATTTTTTCTAACCCCAATGATTTTGCTCAAAACTGCCTGGAACTGCCTCCGAGAATGTCACTGGATGCCAAGATCACCAATCTTTCCTCCCCCACCACGGTCTTCCAAGGTCCTTGTATGGGCAGGGCTAGATTTCAGGCTTCCTCTTTCATAACGGGAAGTGAGTGTTATGGATCTTTTCCTGCTGCCACTGGCAATTGTAGCCCACCTGAGATGGTGCAGCATGGTACTACGGTTCTTAACAAGAGAGGGTTCAAAGATAAAGGGTTTCTTGGTTCTTGGAGAAGGATCTTGAAGGCTAGAAGACAAGTTGGTGGGAACAGTAATGTCTTCCCATCTTCTGGGGATAGAGATAGTGAATGCTGCTACAGAGAAGTTGAAGAAAGCAGTAGTAGCAGTGTTAAGACCACAAGAATGAGAAAGGTTGGCAGCTTTCTTTGCCCCTCGCATTCCAAGTCCCACTTCTGGGTGAGCTTCTCTTATTTTCATTAATTACATATTTTCTGTCTTTGAGGGTGATGTCCAAGCATTTAAATATTGGTCACAACGCACTGATCTTGTCATAAAATTTTAAGTTTTTGATTCTTTCATTGCCGATATTTACGGTCGAATTTATTTGTACCACGGTGGGCGGGGATTTCGTGATATAATTAGCCTTATACGGGTGTGGTGGGGAAGGTTTGGTTGCCATAGGAGGCACCTGTATAGAATTAAGTGTCCCCAAAGAAAATTTTCCGAAGTTTTAGGCGCCCTGCTGCCCACCTCAATTTTGCCCTATTTTTCAAGGTTTTATTCGTTTATTTCACATTTATGGGAAGCATTAACAGGCATATATATTTTTGGGCTTTACTATTCACTATTACAATAATGTGCCATTTCAATAAGCTTTTTGGGCAATCTATACTTATTCCTCTCTAAATTTCAAGACCAGTCCTCGTTTTAATTTTTGTACAACATTTGAGAAAGTTGTTTGATTTGTTGTTGGAACATGAGACAGGCAAGTATCTATGGCAACTTGAAGCAAGTGGTTCCATGGAGTAAAACGAAAAAGAAGGATGGACTTATGTGCTGACCTTTTTCTCCAGACACCCCATTACTAGTTCGTAAATGATGTGAAGAAAAATTCGCGGCTCAGCTCGTTCGATTGGGCCAGAAAAGGAAATTGTAACACTTCTACTCAAATCTTTACCCTTCACGCATTACTAACACAACCATCATTGCCTTCTTTCGGCTTCTTTGTCGAGGCAGCCGCCAACAGAAGACCCAAGCGGCATTTAACTTAACGTCTCAAACATATCATAGATCGAAAGGCAAGACTCGGCTCAACAATTCGTTCATGCATGAATGAAAAAGTAAAATTCATATCTGCTTTATTCCAACTAAAATATAATACGTGAGATGACCAGCGCCAAAAAGTTACTAAGGTACAAGGATGGATTTAGAATCCAGAAACTGAACAAATTTCGCATTACATTGATGCATTGAGATACTTAGAGCCTCAAGACCTTTTCAACCAATATATATATACAACAGCCCACCAATCAGAGACCTGCAAAATAACACAAGAAGCACAGAAAAGTGAAAGACCACTTAAATACAAGAAACGTGGCCTGATAGATGTAAAAGTTAGGGGAAAGTAATATACTCCGACCATTCTTTTGTCGCAAAACAAATTTTTAACGCTGCAAGGGGATTAGTTGAAACTCTCTCCTTATCTAGAAAGGTAACATCCACCCCGCGGTCCATCCCAACAGCAAACCAGTACCGACAAGACTCAGTCCCAATGCAAAAGCAACAGCATGCTTGGTTATGACCAGTCTAGGATGGCCCTGCTTCCCTTGCCTACCTCTCCCAGTCATTTTCCAGCTCTTCCGCAATTTCCGGCTGTTGTGGGGTGTCCATGGAAGGGCTACAGGAAAGAGAGCGGAGACTGGCCGCTCGTTATTCTTGATATGGACGTAAAGGGCTTCAAGCTGCAGTATTTGGAGCCACTGTTTATAGGCAAAGAGTTGCGAGGCTTGTTTAAAGAAAAGCTTAATGACATGCTCTTTCTCTGCATAAGCTTCCTTTGTTGCCTTCTCAGCCTCCCTTGCACGTGTTTGTGAGCGATGAAGTGCTTCTAGTAGCTGAGCCTTCGTAGGATCAGACTCTATAACTTGCTCTATAACATCCTTTTGGGTTGTACTAAAAGAAAGCAAGACATGTAAAGTCAAACAAACAGAAGTTAGTCAATAGTTTTATCTTTTATTAGAGGTCAGCTAGAGACACAAAAGATATATACTCATCATCTACGAAGCCATATCTGGCCAACTGTTCCGATTTGGACACTTTTTTAACGTATCCATTCAGAGAATTAATCAATGGATTCAATAACACAACCACTTAAAACCATTATAAATAAATACCTGAACGATGTCTCAGAAGCACATTGCATCTTCCTTTCTTCAATTGAAGACGTCTGTTTTCCATGTGTACTTACAGAATCAGGGGAGGCTTGTGCATTGATGATTCGATGGGGGATAGGGCCTGTTTGGGACTTCCAAGCCAAAGAAAATACTTCATCACTGTCCAAAGAACCAGAACATGCATCTGAGTACCTCCTTATATGCATCTTCTGGGGTGGGGGAAGATCACAATTCTCAATTAAGTCCAGCGACTTTTGTGCAACCAACGAGGCCAGCTCATCTTTATCTGTTGTGCGCCACCATGGCTCACCCTTCCCACCCCCATCCCAAGGAGACTCTGGACCATAACAGAAGTCGTTGGTTTTTTTAGAAACATGGCATTCAACAGATTCCATCTCCAAAAATTCACAGTTTTCCATTGTCTTGGTTGAATCAAGAGACAATCCATCATTGCTTTTTCCGTCAACACCAGAAGAATCTTGTGCATCTTGCTGGTGAACTCTGCTTACTATGGACGGAGGGTTTACTTCAGTCTTCAAGCTTTCCACTTCATCCTCCATGGCATTTAACTGCTCATTCGTAAAACCCTTTTCGTGTCCATAGCTCGGCTTCAGCTGAAACCGCAACCTCATATCAGGGGTTAGATTGGAATAAGAAGGGTTCCTTTCGAGGGGCATGAAACCTACAGCAGGGCGATCATGTGCATCCGCTACACCAGTGGGGCTGTAATTAATCTGTTTTGAGGAAGATGATGATTGGCAGCAAGCTAACTTGGGAGCTCTTTTGGCATCTTCTTGGACAAAGCAACGATCAGCTGTTCTTTGCCATACAGCCCTCACTTCAGCTAATACCATTACTCTCCTCTTCGACACATTTTGCTGTCAAACATAACTAATACTCATTAGAAATGAGATTACTACCATAGATAAGACAATTACTAGCCACTGAACATGATTAAGACAAATTACTTTATAAGTTGACAAATACATAAACAGACACCAATTCAAATACATAAAGATACCAGTCAAAACAGAAATCTTAAGGTTCTATCAGTAATTGCAAAAAAGGTAACAGATAATCCATGTCCCTATGCCTTCAATAACTAGACAAAAGTTCAACCATCACACATACTTCACAACCGTAACAAATAGTAAACCTAAAAGATCATTGCCTTCAATCAAGATCTAAAAGAGCTTTTATTTCAAGTGTGCTTTGGGACCTTCCGTATAAACAATGCTTCTCATGTCAGAAACAGAAAAGTAAAATTGGGAAGTTGCAAATTTATTATCAAGATACACTACAACAATTTGAAAAACAGAAGAACCATATGTTTACAGAAGCAGGCTGATACAAACTTGTCATAAAGGGTTTAATCGAAGCAAAATACTAAATAAGAATTCAAAAGTTGATTTTAACTCACTGCCATTCATTTCAAGTAAAATTCAGATGCATCCACCAGATACCATCTTCATGAGAGTAAAACAAGTAATCAAAGCAAAGCAGATTGAAAAGAAAAAAAAAAAAGAAAGATAGCATTAAAATACAATGTAAATTCCAAACTCCATCTAACTATGCCTCATATTCACTAAAACTATCCACACTAATAAACTCGATGTAAAAGATTATAATCAGATTATGATAGGAAAAACAAAAAAAACACAAAGGATAAAAGCTTATAATTCCATAATTATCACAAACATACAACAAAAACCAATTACCATTCAAAACAACGGCAAGTAACTATCAAAATATTGTTCATAAATGAAAATAAAAAAGAGATTAAGGGAAAAAAAGAGGAAAAAACCCATAATCGAAGAACGAGAACCACAAAAGTCCACCTAGAAAAGATAATTTAACGGTGCACGCAACAAAGTTGAATAATACTAACATAATTCAACAAACTAAACCTACCAATAAGGAAAAAAATTATAAAAAAAAAAAAAAGAGAAAGCAGGAAAATAAAGCTATAATCAATCAAGTAACAGAAAGAAGAATACATTAAAGAGAAAGAGCAGAAAACCCAGAAAGAAGTCGGATTGAAAAGAGTTGGGTAAGTGGTAATTGCAGAGATCTAGAAAAAGATTTGAAGAGAATTAAAGTAAAGAAATCGTTTAAATTTCAATGGATGAAGAATCTAAGAGCTAGAGACACCCCATGTAAGAAAACACAGTGTTTTACCTTTGGTTTTTAGTTATCAAATCTTAATGTCTGGCTTTTTTACCACCCCCCCACCCCCCAAATTAAGACAAGGAGAGTGAAGTGGAACGACAGCGTTTTAATTCAGACATTGACTTGTCACTTCCATGAAGTTGTCTAGCTAGCCCATTATAATTGGCGGGGAGAAAGGAGGGATTTTATAATCCAGTTTAACGATTACAAGAACCCAATCTTTTGGGCTGTTGACGCTGTACACGCGGCGGGAGATTAGAAGATCAAGGGTTCGAATTCGTAGTGGGTCCCAGTCAAAATTTAAAAGATAAGAGGTGCTTTGACAAAATTGGCGGATTGGATATTCAAAGAATCAAAGATAGGGCCACGTCGGAAAAATCCAAGGGTCAAATCTTTCGGCTACTCCTATGAACATTATAGATCATATAGTTAAGAAAGAAATGGCAACAAATTTTAGCACTTCAGAGAAAAGGGTCAAAAATATCGGGTTTGATAGAATTTTTGTCAACGAAATAAAAAACTTCAATGAATCGTACAGATTTAGGCAAAGTTTACGAAATTTCTATATAAATGATAAAATTGACGATAAAAATTTAAATTTTAATATATATAATTTTTTTGAAAATAAAATCTAAAAGGGGAAGGGAAGTCATAAAAATTCCTGGGGCTTGCCTTGCCAACCGGTGTTCTTGCTTACATTATGGTTAATACACGCGTTCTGCTTCCTGTGATACAATTTTTGAGTGACACACCTAGGGCTAGACCGCTAATAGAGCTAGGCAGTTTTTTCTTTTGGTTGAAAGATTAGGCCGGAAGCCTAATATCCCCGACCGGATGGCGTTTAAGAGAAACCCTTCTCAAGATAGGGGTTCCGAGATTCGAACACGTTCGCTTCTAATATCATAATTTGCTTAGAACTTGGCCAACTATCTTGAATAGCGAAACTTATATAGTTATTAGTAGAAGTAGGATAGTTGGTCGGTAGACATTTCAGAAGCTCATCTCAAGACAATATGTACGTATTTCTTTCTTCTTCTTTTTTTTTGACTTTGAGAAGTAAAATTTTCTGCAATATATATAATAGCGACAAAAGCATGCAATGCATGCATGAATATATATATATATATATATATATATATATATATATATAAGACGAAACAAACAAGAGAAGTTTCGACGCCGACGCCGACACCGACACCGACACGAAGCTGCTCTCCCTCTCTTTCAGATCGCATTTTCTTTATCGCATTAGAATTATAATTGCTATGGCTTGAAATTAAACTTAAAAACCATAAAGATTAATCCAAGGCAAGGAACTATATAGTTAAGGACCTCTACCTACTCAGAAAATGAGCTACTGTTATTATTATTATTATTATTTTTAACCTTTTGATGTAACAAGTTTATTAAGAAAGAGGTAGTCTAGGTTCAACGTTGACAATTTTAAGGTAGTATATAGGTTTTTTTTTTTTTTTTTTAACTTTTTTGCATTTTTCAGTTTACTCTGTAAAAATGTACTAGTAATATTTAATAAATAATATATAAAAGAATAACTAACGAGGAGGGTTAGAAAGTGGAGTCATTTAATATAAACCTAACATAATTAAAGGCACTACAAAGCTTAATTGTGTTGTGTTTGCTCTTTGTTTAATGCTTGAATTTGAGTAATGATGTGATATTATAGTGTGCAATTAATTTTTATGTAGAGATGATAGTAATTAGTATTAAATTTATATTTTAACGTAAAGAATAAGGGAATTCAAATCCAAAAAATTACAAAAATATTGAGCAAAATATTCGGTGGAATTTTTTTTTTTAATAATTGGAAAACTTGCAAATCTAATTTTTCATACTAAAAAATTTCATTTTTAGGATTTATATTTTATTCATTGACAATGTACAAACGATGTTAATAAATAAAAAGATATGATGGTATAGATATATATCGTTAACGTATCCAACAGAAATCCGATTCTTTGGATTTTTTTTTTTGTTATGTACGTCTTCCCATTTTAGGAAGGGACCAAAAACCATCAAGTTGAGGCCAGGGTTGGGGTTAGGCATTAGCAGTAAGCTGATAACTTGTTAGAACCGAGTTAGAACTCGCGACTTAATATAGTTAAAGTCAACGTCAAGAAAAAGTTTCCTAGAAAAAGGAAAAAAAAAAGTTGAGTTTAGAAAAAGCTTGCCTGTGGGGTTCTTTAGAATCATCACAGGGAAATGGGGCAAGAAATTTTCGTTACGTTGACTTTTTTTCCCTTAATTATTAAAAGATTAATTTTCTATGGTATTTTTTTTTTAAAACATTTGATGCATTTTGATTCAACTTGAAATACACTTTCCTTGTTTTTGTTTTTGGCTAGAAATCTAGAAGACTATAGTCAGCATTCAGATACATAAACAAATCTTTATGAAATCAATGATACGAGGAGATGGTAGTTATTCTCAAGTTGAATTTCAGTATATATATAAATTTCCTGCAGTTTTGTCCCAGTTTTTCCTTGTTCTGATTAGATCTACTAACATTTTAATGGGGATTTTCCCCTTAAAAGACCCAGTCCTCACATTCTACAGAGAATTTGGTCGGATCATAAGGCATAGAATCATCATAATCCAATGAGAAACTGCCGACATGATCAATAGGAGAGACTACTAGATCAAGGTGACTAACATTCAGAAGGATGCCTAGCAACTGATCTTTTTCCTGCTGCAGCTCCAACACTCGAGCTTTCGTTGATTCAAGCTGCATCTTAAGTTCTTGCACCATCTTCTGCAGTTGACAAATGACTCCTGTGCTGCCATAAACAGGATCCCTGATCCTTGCTGTTGCTTCATAGACTAGCGCTTTGACAGCATCTTCCCTGTTCGTTTCCTCCACCATCTGGTATAAAAAAAATTTCATAAACCATATCTTAGATTTACAAATATCAATGTCTCAGTGCAATTCAACATTAAAGCTGATAACTTAAAAAAAATAAAATAAACAGGATCCATTGTAAAGATCTGGGGTGCCTTACTTTTCTGGTTTCTTCATACATGCAACTTATTAGTAAGTAACGCTACTGACCTGAATCATTTTGATAACATTGCTAGCACCAAAAACCTTGTGCACCCCTGCAAACTTCTCAATCTCATCACCTGGGAAGTATGGGGCAAGAATGCAATTACTGTCGCATCGCCTGCGTAGCATCCGACAAGCAGCGCAGGGTTGATGGGTCCTGGCCCTTGCCAGAGCTTCTAAACCCATTTTTTGAGGACTACATTTTCTGAACCGAAGTCTATATAAGAAGAAAGAGAAACTGTAGGAAGTCAAGAAGGGGCAATAACTACTGCTTGTTTGTCCTAGGGGCCTCGAATTTCAAATGTTAGTGCTAGGAAGTTGGGGAGGCGGCCACTTGAAGACAGGATTAGGATAATGGCATTGTATCATTGTTGAAAAATGTGTAACTCACTGTTGGGACTCAGGACAGTCGACCTAACAACATTGGCATAGTTGGTTTTTTCACGAAACAAACTATAGATTGTCATTGTCTGACCAAATATCTCAAGTTATAAGTATGAATTTAAATAGCAATCATAATGTAATGTTAAAATTTATTATTTTATAATTTGATTTTTTATTTTTTATTTATCGTAATTAATTATAATGATATTTATTATGAAAATAATCATAATAAATATAATACGACTGAAAACATATCTGCAATCATAATTTAAATTCATACTTTAAATCTTATTCCTCCTAATTAATTCCTATTAGAAGGAGAGGATTGAGAAATAATTAGAAGGTTGGGTAGATAATATTTTCAGTTTCAAGATTTCTCTTCTCCTTTCATTAATCCTGTAAACCTTCCATAAATTTTGAACCTAGTTACTTGCAGACTGTTGATTTCCGTGACAAAGTAGTTTGATATTGGACTAAAAGGCACTATAAAACCCAAACCGCGGTGTTAGTTTCACAATTTATCAAAAGTACTAATATCATTGTAAAATGATACCAAATTTGATTTCAATATAAGCTTCATTAGATTCAAATCCCACGTGTTTTTCACCCTGTTCTGACTGTCAGTGCTTTGAGCTAATGTCAGATTGCGATTTGCGAGCACCAAAGTTCCTTGGTTTTAGAAATTTAAAAAACTTTCCGATCAAGACAGATAACTAATACTTTGGAGTCACCTGGTTTGTTAATTTGACCAATTGGTGAGCAGGTTTTGCAACTTAGGTGGCAAATATGCGAAACGAGAAGAGTTGGATCGGCCCCAACCACTGTTTTCCTCCCAACCTACACAGAGTTGAGGGGCCTCTACTAGTGATACAGTGTTCTTTTATTGCCCACTGGCTGTTAAAGGTTATTAGCGGTATCGCATCGGCTGCTTGCACAAGTATCATCCTTGTTGATGTCTTCTTTGCTGATACCAGAGGTCGAGCGGGATCCTGCAACACAGGGAGGTCAGAGGGGTGCCGGAGT
>JBBYHL010000004.1:7558741-7579598 GCA_038381835.1 Adansonia madagascariensis
GATTGTTATGACATTGAACATAAAACGGACAAGAAAGCAAATAGAAGCGTACAAAACTCTTAATGTTTTCCATTCCAACTATGAAATCTACATTTCAAATAAAAAGAGACATCATGGAAACATATAATTTTTCTTAGATATTTAATAATAATAATAATAAAAAAAGAACATGAAAGTTGTAAATATCAATCCTTAACGAAAAACAAAACATATAAGATAGTTTTATAATTTCGTAAAGATCATAAATTCAGATTATTTAAAATGATATAAACTCCAATTTACTTATAATTAAGAGTACTGAATAAATTCATTGGTTTCGTTTTAATTTTTGTATATTTAAAGTTGTTAAAATTAAAAATTTAATATTATATCAACATCTCACTACGAGATTATTGGCACATTGAATATTACTAATACAAGTACGACAATTAAGCTATCGTGAACAAAGTTTTACTGACACGGTTTGTTCCTTTGCAAATCATATTTTGTTTTTCATCTTTCGAGTAAATGTATACACATTTAGAGTTGAAAACATAAGCGGTAGAAGTAGTATTATTACAAAAGTGAAATTGGGTTGTAATGGAATGGGAATAAATTTTTAATGATAAACGTGGCCAAGTGATGAGTGGTGAGATAGTAGAAGTGCAGAGAAAATCACATGTTGTGAGGGAAAAAAGTAATAAAAACTCAACTATGAGGGAGCTAACTTAAAAAAGTAAGTGAAGTTGAGACATTAGAAACAGACCAAATACAGACAGACAGAGAGGGATTAGTTTTGGGGATTTGGTAACGTCGATTCAATCTTTCTGACCTCATTGTTATAGAGGGAAGGGAAGGGAAGGGAAGGGAGAAAATTGAAAAACAACGACGACAACAGCTTCAGTCTTACATTAAACGAGTGCTTCACCCAAAAAGAAAAAAAATGGTTAAAAGAAACCAAAAGCGGTGTTGGAGACTCCAAAAGAAAGGCGGTTTTAAGGGGACCAGACAAAAGCAGAAAGCGGTTTTGTAACTGAAACAGGGCAGGCTAAAGATTATCAAAAGAGGAAAAAAGGAAAAAAAAAGAAAGAAAAATCTTCACAGTCGTTACAGGGAAACTACCAACAAAGAATTCATTTATAATAATAGCCCTGTCTTGTTAATCTATTTTTTTATTATTTTCTTTTCTTTCCTTATTATTTCGACTCTTCTTGGGGGATCTTCTCTGCTTTCAGGAATGGGGTAGACTCTGCTCGCTTCGAAGACTTTTTATTTTTTTTGGCTGCTTTTTAGCTATAGTGTTTCTTCTTTAGTGCTTTACTTCCTCTGCATCATTGGTACGACCTCGTTTTGATGGCTAGTATAGAAGGTATTCCAAGGGGTTCCTCGATTGCTCATGCTGAGTCAGGTGAGTGTTCAGTTAGTCAAATATGGATTGGCCTTTCTTTCTTTTTTGGTGTTTGAAAAAATGCCCCCGCTTGGCTGCCGAGAAACTAGAAGAGAAAAAAATGTTTTCTTCAGGCTGTTCTATTGTTACGGTACGGACATTGGTGTTTTTGCAAGATAAAATGAACTTAGCTCAACTGGTTCCAGTTTTGCAGCTTTAATTTTGCTTTGTGGAGTTAGAGCTATAAATTTTTTGAAAGGTTTTTAAATCACGTCAAATCCTTGAGGAACAGTTTGGTGGTTTATACTTCCTATGTATGTTCTCGCGTTTTCTTAGTAAAAAAACCGGAGCCTGAAGTTGTAGTTTTTCCTTCTTTATTTGACTTTACTTTCTCTCTGTCTGAACTAATGATTTTTTCTTTTAATTTCGTTTTATTTTTTGCTTGATAGGTATGGTTGGTGATGATCTATATCCAGAACTATGGAAATTGTGCGCAGGCCCGTTGGTGGAGATTCCTCGGGTTCACGAGAGAGTCTTTTACTTCCCTCAGGGTCACATGGAACAAGTAATTGTCCTTTTCTTTTTACAAACTATTCGAAGTTCTTCCTTTTGGTTTAAATTGCTTGTTTTTAGATCGAAACTTTGTAATCTGCCCTTTGTCCTTCTCTTTTCTTGGCTTTGTTTTCCAAGATTTCCGCCTTTTTTTTTTTTTTTTTTTGAGTTTGCATTGATATGTTTTGCAGTTAGAAGCATCAACTAATCAGGAACTTAATCATCAAGCCCCGCTGTTTAATCTTCCTTCTAAGATCCTATGTCGTGTTCTTCACGTCCAGTTACTGGTATTCTACCTCTGATTCTGTTTCTTACTAGTATCGCTTTACTTTATTTTTCGACCTTGAAGAGATCACCTTATTCTTCCTTTTATGTTGTTATTATTGTTATTATCAATAGGCAGAACAAGAGACAGATGAGGTCTATGCTCAGATCACTTTGCAGCCCGAAGCAGAAGTAAGTAAATGCTATCCCGTCCATTCTTTTCTTTATTTAATTATTTAGTTAAATTAGTTGCATAATTCTCAGCCTTTGGATATTTTCTAAATTGTTATAATCCTTGAAGAGAGAGAAGATTTTCCTTTAATGGGCCCGAGGAAAATAATTGATTTTCTCTTATGTTATCATTACAGCAAAGTGAACCTACAAGTCCTGATCCGTTCCCAACCGAGTCTCCAAAGAGGGCAGTGCATTCTTTCTGTAAGATTTTGACGGCATCAGACACAAGCACTCATGGAGGGTTCTCAGTTCTTCGAAAGCATGCCACTGAGTGCCTGCCTCCATTGGTAATAATTTTGGTTTATTATATTAATAATCATTATTAGACTGTCGCGTTATAGTGTTTGATTAGAACTCTGTTGTCGTTCATTTTAAACAGGACATGAATCATGCAACCCCAACTCAGGAGTTGACTGCCAAAGATCTTCATGGGTATGAGTGGCGGTTCAAGCATATATTTAGGGGTAATGGTTTCATGCCATTTCAGATTTGCATTTTGAACGTCTTGGTTTGGAAGCAGCAGTAAATGCTAACTTAGTCCTCTTAAGTAGAACATTTGAAGCTCCATCGTTCCCTTCTTGATCTATTTTTAACTTGTAATTACAAATGATCAGGGCAACCACGGAGACATTTACTTACGACGGGTTGGAGCACCTTTGTCACTTCCAAAAGATTGGTTGCGGGAGATGCATTTGTGTTTCTCAGGTACTTGTACTTTCGGAACTTTTTTGTGTTGCGCGTGTGCGTATGCAGGTTCAGTTGTGGCATTTTTTGTAGTCTCTTTGGTTGTAACTGCATTGGCATGTTTTCTTAGAGGTGATAATGGAGAACTAAGAGTTGGGGTGCGGCGGCTTGCTCATCAACAGAGCACGATGCCTTCGTCTGTGATATCCAGCCAGAGCATGCATTTAGGAGTGCTCGCTACTGCTGCCCATGCTGTTACAGCTCATACTCTCTTTGTTGTGTACTACAAGCCAAGGTTCTAATTTTTTCTCTTGGTGTAAACATGGTTGACGGCATTACTTTGTAATTCTGGTCATCTCAGGACCGATTTTCTTTCCTTTGCTTTCGTTCAGGACAAGCCAATTCATAGTAGGAGTAAATAAGTACCTGGAAGCCATTAACAATGGACTCTCTGTTGGCATGCGTTTCAAGATGAGATTCGAGGGAGAAGACTCTCCTGAGAGAAGGTATTTTTGTCTCTGTATGTTTTCTAATGTTTTATCTTTCATTTTTTTTTTTCTGATCCTTTTTACCCATTTGGATTTGTTTTTCGAAATCAGGTTCACTGGTACCATAGTCGGGGTTGGAGACATTTCCCCACAGTGGTCAGAATCTAAATGGCGGTCCTTGAAGGTTGAGTATAGTTTCGAATTAGTGATTCGAAATGCTAACTTAATTCTTTTCTTTTTTTTGATAGTAGTTCTTCTACCCAACTATTTCTCCTTTTAGATTCAATGGGATGAACCTGCAATAATGCAAAGGCCAGAGAGAGTTTCACCTTGGGAAATAGAGCCATTTGTAGCTTCTGCCTCTACAAATCTTGTACAACCTTCTGTAAAGAGCAAAAGACCACGATCGGTTCATTTTCCAGCTTCTGGTGTGTGAAAATTATTCTTTCAAATATTTTCAATGGATTCTTGAGTGCTGACTTTATTAACTTTGATTCATTAATTGAAATTGTAGAAATTGCTACTACGAATTCAGCGGGTTCTGCCTTCTGGTATCGTGGGTCAACCAAATCTTATGAACTAACCCGAGTAGGAAGCACACCTGAAGTCCAAAGCAGTGAAAGCCAAGTAATGTGGCCTATGAGACAGAAAGAAGTTGATAACAATCTTATCGATCGTAGCGGATGTTATAACTCAAGGACTCGGCCTGAAAGCGCCTGGCCATCTCCTCTTGTGAACGTCTCTCTAAACTTTTTTCCCGATACAAAGTATGACAACAACTACACTGGAACACAGCAGACTGTTGTCACTGGTTATGTCTCTTCAGTTCAATCAAGGCCAAGCAAAGGCCTGATGGATGACCAAGTTGAAAAAGGAAAAAAATCTGAGATGTCCACAGGTTGCCGGTTGTTTGGGTTTAATTTGACGAATAGCACTAGTGCAGCTGCACCTCGAGACAAGGAACAAGCGAGTACAACTGTCGATTACAATGCATTTAGAGGGTCTCTTCTAGCTTCATCTCATATTGATCAGAATCCAGAAACTTCAAAGTCTTCAAAGGAGCCGAAGAAAGTTGCATTAGAAACATCGCCGAAGGAGACACAGGCTAAGCATGGTGCTGCTACTTCCATGAGAACTCGTACTAAGGTAAACTTGGGGGTTATCTGCTGGTTTGTACTTAGATCGCTCTCATTATTTAAGTTCCTGATCGAACAATATTTGTGGGTTCCATAGGTAAACATGCAAGGGATTGCAGTTGGTCGTGCTGTCGACTTAACTGTATTGAAAGGGTATGATGATCTCATAAATGAGCTGGAGAAAATGTTTGATATCAAGGGAGAGCTTCGTCCCCGTAGTAAATGGTCCGTTGTATTTACCGATGATGAGGGTGATATGATGCTTGTGGGCGATGATCCTTGGAAGTAAGTAACTTTGAAGGAGATCAGCTTTTTAAAATTTTTCTGGTGCTGGTTTTTAAGAAAATTGTTTAACCCTTTTATTTTAATTGTAGGGAATTTTGTAAGATGGTGAGAAAGATCTTCATATATTCAATTGAGGAGTTGAAGAAGATTAGTGCAAGATGCAAATTTCCAGCCTCATCTTTGGAGGGTGAAGGGACGGTTGTAAGCTTGGATTCAGAGCATAGGTCTGAAACATGAAAAGTTTGGAAACCCATCTTATTTATATGGTTTTATTTTGTTTTCTTTGGTTTGAAAGGGTGGGAGAAGATATGTTGATATTTTATTTTGCTTAGGTTTTTTTCTCGCGGATAATAGAAAAGTGAATGAAAGTGCATTGGGGAAAGTAAACTCGGAAAGTAAACTCTTATTCATGGTAAAAAAATAGGAAGACATTTTAGTTTCAGAAATGGAAGGATTGTGTATATCTTTTCTTTGTTGGGTGGTGGTGTGGTTTCATTAGTGTAAAAAGTATAAATGCTTGCATTTAATTTGGACTTAGTTCATGTTAGTTGGTTCCCACTTCCCCTTGGGTACCATATTCTGAGCTGTGTAGTTTTCACCATGGTCTGGGACTCTGGGCCCCCTGAGGAAAGCTGACGAAGAAATTCTCATTATCTTGCCCTTATTTCCTTGCCTTGAGATTTCCGTTTGTTTCGCTGCGTTTTGGATCCAATCTCGATGGCTCAGTGGCTCGTTCTGCCACCCCCTGGCCGGAGGACCCCAATGTGCTGACAAAAAGTTGGCGGTCACCGAAGGCAATGCTGCTGGTCCCTTTTGCACGGGCTTATCCACGTTTATTTGTCCTCTCAATCAAGTTGTAAAAGAGTCTGGTCCTGAAAGGTTAGGTACGGTTATCAGGGCTTTCATGGAAGCCGGGCTAATGTAATAGCTAATCTTGTTAGGTTTGGCTTTATCGTACCTAAATAAAGGCACGGTTGATGCTTAATCAAACCCATCGACATTGACTAGGTTTTAGCAAGTTAATTAATTTTATATCTTTTAAGGACATGGCTGGCTACAATCTTGACTTCCTTGCTTCGGTTGGTTTACTTTTGGCATGGCGTTAAGAACGATTTTCGTTCCATTAGCTTAGTCGAGAGTAAAAGCTTGATTGGTCATGGAATGAGACTAAGCAAATGGTAATCATCTTATGAAGTAAATATTCACCGATCCAAGTAATGTAGTTTTCTCTATCAAAAGAAAATATTCAGTTACATATCAACATCCCAGATGTCAATTTATATCGGCAATGGAATTCATTTACAAAAAATCGAAATGGGTATATGCGATTTTGGAGAAAAAGAATATACAAGTCCAAAGAAAAATGACTATCAAGTAGAAACATCAGACGCGAAGTGGGGGAGCTGGCATGGATAGTAGGAGCCCAGGAAGGGAGCCAAACGATGGGGTTGGCTGGTTGAGTTTAGGGATGGGGGAGATGGATTAGCTGTCCCTTTCACAAAGATGTCCGAACGGCGGAGAGGCAACTTGGGCGAAGGATTGTTTTTTTTCTATTGTCCAAACTAAGGATGGAAATAATTGTACTTTTTTAAGTTCGTCGAATATCCCGTAAAATAATTGTTCATCCAAAAAAAAAAAAGAAAATCCAATCGATAATGACATTTAATATATTTCAATTTCGATGACTATTTTCTTCGTCACCCTAATGTTTCCAATTTCAAATCCCTTCCTTTGGGATTTCTGTGAGAAGAAAAAAAATTAATATATCCAAATTTTTAGGTGAAAAAACAATCACCAGTCAATACCAGCTTTTGAAAGAAAGTGAAGGGAAAATAGGTTTAGAAATAGTCGATTTATCTCACGTACCGATTGTGAAATGAAGAAAAACTCAACAAACTGACTTCATAGATAACATGTATCCAATTTATTTATTTATTTTTTTAAATTATTTGATAATCCAACGGTAAAATTTTTTTAACTTTATCATCGGTATACTAAATAATTTTTTTTTAAAATATATTCTATGAGATAACATTACTCTAACAACTTAATTTGTGCAATTTTTTCACCATCAATGTATAAGTGTACAAGATGATTATCTTTGCAAAATTGAAAGAAATTTTATAGGTTGTATATATATAAAAAAAATAATTTGAACGTACCAATGAAGTAGAACTAGAAATCAAGCAATGGATTTGCACACATAAAACAGGCACTTGTCTATACATTGACTACTTTATACCAAGAAAAAGGAAAAAAAGTCCATATATTTAACATTTTGAAAATATTTTATGAACGTCATTTTCTTTCCTCGTGAAAAACCGAAGTGTATTTTCAATAATATAATAATATAATAACTTAAAATATAAAAAACGTCTCTAATTATTTTATTTTTTTAGGTAAATTTTTATATTTTTATTATACTTAATTAAGATTTTATCTTTTGCTTAGTACTCATATAAATTATTATTTCAAATGAAAATTGATTTCCGTTAAGAGTCTACTAAAGTATAAATTAAATGTTGAAGTCTTATTAAATTAAAATTAAGAATTTATTTATACAAAATTTAAAAATTAAATATTTATTTGAGTGAAAAAAACATAAGAGTTTATCTAAAGTTTATGAGTTTTTTTTTTTTTTCATTATTTTAGTCAATATAATAATAAGAAAAAGAAGAAACTTGGAAATGCACTACTAAACAAGGCGGGGGCCATAGTAAAAATCTGAGCTCCTTTTCTATTGTCCATGGTAGCCCATTTTTGGGAGTCTAATAACCAGGGCCCATGGCCACTCTATAGTTTTGGATTTGGTAATTTTCAGCCCAAGACGGCCAGCCCAGGAAACTTTGTTCCCCACTAGGCCTCCTCTGTGGTTAGTTTTGCAACCTTGCTTGATAACTAGCTTGAACTAGTCTAAACACCAGAAAGTCGCATTTCTCGTGCACTCTGATAAATCCTTTTTCTGGTTTCCCTTCAGTTAAAGCTTTTCTCCAGTAAACTTCCATAAACTTATGGAAGAACTAGAACAGAACCATTTATAATGGTAGCACTGTCGTAAGACAATTACGGATGGCCAATGGATTACCGGAGATGGGTCAGTGGTGGTCCCCAAATGATCAGCTCACTAACCCGATAGCCTATTTTTTTTTTTTCTTATCAATTACATTGGAATGGCATTTTAGCAAACTGTTTCACCCAACTACTCCCATTTACGAGAATAGTAAATAAAAGATTTGTTGATGGTTGGGGTGCATTTTTTCTTTAAACATAAGCTCATAGCATTGATTTGTGGGGGAAAAAATTGGCAAGAATCCAATGAATGGAAAACTGTGGCTTGAATGACTTCTGCTTATTATTATTATTTTGGATAAATTCTCCTTTTTATCATCTGATGAAATAGACAAGTCTATTACTAAGCATTTAACTGGCACATCTTCGTAAACAGTACTATCCTTTCAAACAACTACAATGACAAAAGCATTTAACTGGTCCATCTTCGTCTAACCCTCATTTCTTTTAAGCATTTTGTGCAATTACAATCTGCTGTTGTCTTTGAAATCGAAATCTGATTATGTCTTTGATTTTTTTTTCCTGATGTTCTAAGCCATCAATGCAAGTTTCAAAGGAAAATCTTGAAAGAATACCAACATGCACCTACCAGTAGACCACGAAAGGAATTCTCCAACAGGAAAAGAAAAGAAAGCCGGAGGGGGGGGGAGGGATTGACTTTCCATAACTTCAGCAGTTGATTTAGTGTTGAAATTCAGGATGGAAGATGTTAGGATTTGAGAATTGATGAGGTGTAGCTAATCTGAGGTCAAATATAACAAGTATACTCTATGTTTTCTTTTGAGTATAAAAGAGGCTGTATTCCAGAGATTAAAAAAATATATATGCAGATTTTGGAGTTTGAATTGATATCTATTAAATTCATTTTTAATAATGATTGATAAATTAACCAGGTTAATCTGAAGTTCAGTATATCTTATCTTATGTGACGATATCTTTTGGATATAAAACATGTAGGGATCACGAAAGGACCACTAGGCAATGGTTTATGCTGATTAGCTTATGGTTTTGGGCAATATTTTCAAAGTCACTTTCAATGAATTATTTTGATAATCAATGATCATAAAACAATGGAGGTGGCTGCAAGTGCTTAGAGACTTGTCGGTGCTTTAAAAGCTTTCAACATGAAGAAGAAATGGGAAAAAGAAAAACAGAAAAGACATATAAATATATATTCATCATGTTCCTGATAATTAAGTTGGAAAAGAAAGAAGAGTTATTGTTGTACTGTTATTGCTTTAGGGCTAGTGGCATATTTCGATGCTTTAATCATTTTTCTTCCAGTTTTATTAATTGAATAATGTCGATGATTATTTGCTTTAGCAAAGTTTTATTAATGGATAGTTATAACAAGACAAAAGCCCTTGGCTTCATCAAGTTGGAACTAGATTTAAGTTTATTAGAAAAATAACGAGTGGTGACGCACCACTCCTAGTAACTCATGCTCCTTTCCTGATGGAACAATATAATACAACTATAATATTTCCATTTCTCAACTACTAAAAGCTCATCAAAAGTTGGTCTCTCTCTCTTTTGGCCTTTTTTCTTCTTTCTTCGTTTGTCCGATCTGTTTTCCTTCTGCCTAAGCATTCTTGTTTGGCTATTATTTACCTTTTGTTGCTGGGATGACTAGATTTAGCTAAAGGCCTATGAGGCGGCTATTAGATAAGAAACATAGAATGGCAGGTAGTTACTAGTTGGGTTTTCTTTAGTTTTTCCAAGTGGCTAACTTCGAAGAGTAAACTTCGAGAACTAACTTTTATCTAGAATCGAAGTTTCTCTTAACAGCCATAAACATACCAAAATTTTGGTATTAGATAATGAAGGCATTTGATCGTTCAGAAAAAACCAGTAATTTTTTTTATAAAGTTTCTTTAGAATTTTGACATCAAGCGCATAGTTTATCCTTTGAGCTCTTCTTTCTTTTACCCTATGCGACAACCTATCTAGATGCTCACAAAATCCAAGAGGATTCCGTAGCGAACACGGCTTTACAGATCATGGCGAAAGGGAAAAATGGGAGCCAGGAAAAGTCAGAGTTGATGTTAGATTGATATTTGATGGGTAGCCTCAAGTCAAAGGAGAGACCGAGTTACTTTATTTTGCGTGCAGATCGTAAGAAAAAAATTATAAATATTAAATTTTAAATTTAAATATACGTTTGAAATTACTTTTCCCTTAAGCTTCAACCACCCGATTTATAAGCTTTGTTTCATGTTGAAAATCATTATTGATTAACTTTTTGACTTTGCGTATCAGCTGCTGTAGCTAAGATGGAGATAAGAGTCCTATGCTTTCACTTATGTTCTACATTTTCTATCTTTTTGCTACCAAACCTGTAAAGTAAGCCTAACTATTTCTGGTTTTCTATTACTAATAGACATAACCCACGGTTAAGTATCAACATTGGTTGCAATGCCATTATTATTATTATTATTATTATTATTATTTTTTGGCTTAGCTGTTTATAGAGATTAAACCCCCATATTCAGGCTATTTAAGGCTGTCAATCATGTTTTTCAGATCAGACATTTTCATTAGTGAAATTGAATATCGATTACATATTCGTTTTCTTAGCATGTGACAGATATGGAGCAGCAATAAAAATCCCATAAGCTTTCCAACTCAGACTTGATTTGATCTGCCAAACTTGCTGTTCAAGAGACATAAACATCGTCTACATAGTCCAAATTAGTGTTTGATCGTATATTTGTCTCAATAATATTACTTTCCTTATCCTTCACTCTTGTTTCTCGGGGTCCTCTTTGATTTATACGGTTAAATGAATTTCATATGTAATAAAGCCTAGTTACAGGCATGTGATTAAGAAAAAAAAAGATGGCTCCTTTAAAACAAAAATTTTGATGGTGATAACCAATATGCAACATGAAAGTCAAACCAGAAACATATATACATATATATACATATATATTTCCCAAATTTCTTGAGGTTGCCAGTTGCCACATCTCTTCATTTGTATTAAAGACCAACCAGGAACAGTTTAATGAAGTCGCAAAGTAGATTTTGCTGCAAGTGCTTAATTTCACTGTTTAACGTTGTGTTTCATTTCGACCTTTTTTATTCCAATTAAAAATGGGGAGGGTTAGGTACCTTGGTGGTAGTCAAGATCTTTTGAAGTGATACGCAATCGGGGTATCTTGCTACTTTTACTGCCGTATTATGATTAGGTTAATCTATTAATTAGATTAATCTTAATACCCCACACTATCAATTTCAGAGGATAGCACAATTTTTTCTATCGATGAATAGCAATCGTACAAACCAATCCTATTGCCCTTTTTAGCAGTTGGAACCCATCATATTTTATAAAGCTTATATTTTAAGTCTTTTATCTTACGGCTAGAATTACAAAATCATGTAGTCAAAGTTGAGCTAGAGCTCCTATCAAAAGATATAAAGAACGGCCATTGAATAAGCTTTTGCTAGGTTTTTTCACGACGACCTTCCTTCCTCTCCTCTTTTTATACGTTACGAAAGACTCTTCTCCTTATAATAGACATTTGAGTTAGATTCGGAGGTAGACGAAGATTAGCGAGAGAAAGAAATCATGCGATCTGAGGCAGAGAAAGGGTACTCAAGTTACACTTCGAAGCGACCGTTGTTTTCGGCTTCACATGCAATTATGCAGTCACCGGAAAGATCAGGGATGTTAAGCCCACCATTACACGCCTTAGCCTCGGTCCCATTTCGCTGGGAAGAAGAACCGGGAAAGCCCAAACTTTGTACCACAGTCACCACTTTTTCTAACCCTAATGATCAATTTGCTCAAAAGTGCCTGGAACTTCCTCCGAGGTTGCTAGTACTGGATGCCAATAAGATCACCAAACTTCCCTCACCCACCACAGTCTTGGAAGATCCTTACATGGGCAGGGCTAGATTTCAGTCTTCTTCTTTCAGAATGGGAACTGAGTGTTACGGATCGTTTCGTGCTGGTAGTCATAGCCCTGAGATGGTGCAGCTTGGGACTATGATTCTTAGCAAGAGAGCAGGGAACAAAGAAAAAGGGTTTCTTGGTTCTTGGAAGAGAAGGGCCTTCAAAACTAGAAGCGAAGTTGGTGGGGATAGCCATGTCTTTCCATCATCTGGAGATAGAGATAGTGAATGCAGCAGAGAAGAAGAAAGCAGCAGCAGCACCAGTACTGTCAAGATCACAAGAATTACAAGGATTGGCAGCTTCCCCAATCTCTCTCATTCCAAGACCCACTTCTGGGTAAGTTTCTCTCAATTCCTTTACATAATTGCAGTCTTTAAGAGGTATGCTGCTATGTTACTTTTTATAGTTTTCATCAGAGATACTGAATTTACATACCATTTCCTTCCTACAATCCAAATTCATTTCTTAACTATAATTTTGCTTGTAAGTCACTTGATTTTGTATAGAAATTAACACTACATATAGGGGAATAAATTGGGTTCCTGGATCATGTAGTGAAACTGATTCGTACCACGATAAGCGGAGATTACTTGATATAAATGTATAACTAGCTGTACAGGCATGATGGGCAAGGTTTGGTAGCCTGGGAGGGACCTGGCTAGAATTAAGTGTCCACCAAAGAAAATTTTCTAAAGTTATAGGCGCCTGCCTCATTTTTCGCCCTACTTTTGCGTTTCAATCCGTTTATTTCTCATTTCTAGAAAGCACAAACAAGCGTCTAATAAAACTTTACTAATGTGCTCTACCTCAATTAGCTTTTATGGGCAATTTATCTAATTCCTCTCTTAATTTCGATCCCTGTCAACTTCAGTGAAAGTTTGTTAATTTTAATTCTGATAACTATATCATCCAAGAAAGTTGTTTGATTTGTTGTTTGGACAACACAGGCAAGTATTTATGAAGGCTTAAAGTACGTGGTTCCATGGAGCAAAAGGGAAAGGAAAGATGGATTTATGGGCTGACTTTTTTTCTCTAGGCATCCTATTGATACGAACGGTTGATTAATTACCCGCAGGCTGCTGTATTGTTCTAAACTCTAATCCATTTAATCCGGTTGATATTTTCCTGTGAATGAAAAGACTATTCAAATATAATATAGCTACGTTTATTTGGTTGCGTCTAAGGCATTTGGCAGCCATCGTAATCTTTGGCCTGTAAACCTATATGAAAGTTCACAGGGTATGTAGGCGTGGATAATATATATACCAGCAATAAATGTTGATACATGCCATCATTCTATGGGCAGTGCGTTAGTTTGTAAGGATGTAAAATTTATGACTTAGCTCTTTCGATTGGGCCCGGAAATTGCAACACTCCATCATAGTGCGTCATACCAATCTTCACCGTTTACGAAATACTACTGGCATCATTGCCCTGTTCTATCGGCTTCTTTGTCCTCATGTTGGGGGCAGCCCGACAGAAGACCAACTTAAACAGCATTTTGGGCCCAATAATGTTTTGGGTTGGGAATCAGGGGCTTCGCCCGGGTGTTCACGTTCGCCTGTAGCTTCAAAAACCGGAGTACTTCTTGTTTTTAACTCACTCAAGTACAAGTCTACTTGCTTTGACTCGGTCTGGAGATTATAGCTTATAAGCAGACATCACGAAGTTATGGACAAAGAATGAGGTTTGCCAATGGACAATTGCCCATCTAATTAGTTTGATGCCTCCAAATATCCTACACTCTATTGTAACCAACAATGAGACTTGAAAAAAGAATTTTCAAGAGTTTGTGCCACCATGTCTTCAACATCATCTGCACTGCCTATAAGATTAGAAGGTTAAAATAATAAAGGCATAAAGGAAGCAAATCAACAAACAATTAACCTTTATTGTAGGGAAGAAAATTTTAAATAGAAGATGTCATATTCCAGTCTGAAAAGAATTATCCATGCTTCGAGTAATCCTCGACTGCTGAAAATCAAAATAAAGTAACACTTAAATTCCCATACTAAGCTTTGAGGTTCAAGGCAGAAATCACTCTTTAAGATTCCTCCATTTAAAAGTCAGGTTTATTTATTTGCTGATTACTAGCTACATCTGAACTTTTGCCTCTTTTCAATCCATAAATCATATCAACCCTGCTTTTTACTAGTCACATCTGGGCCAACCTGCAACAATGGAGCACATCAGTCTGTTTAAAATGCGAACATAAAAATAGAACACTAGAAACATAACAAAGGCTATAAAATTTGTCGGGTGAGTGTTAATAGCTCCATTTAGCATTAATCAGTATTTAGTTATCTAAAGTTGAAAGAATTTTCAAGAACATAAAGAGTGATCTAATCTAGTTCATAGGCATGACAACTACAACAATGCCAATTGAAACCAGTATCTTTTCTTGAAGAGATGTATCAAGGAAAGAAGCACAAATCAGATAATAAAAGCTTATAATAAGCATCTTATCTTATATGCAAAGAACAAAGCAATAACTTTTGTAGCGGTCTCATATTATAGTCTCCATCTCCCCTCCTATGATACCAAATCAATCCTTATATCTAGATGAGAAAAGGTATTTACTTTCCACCGACATTATAGTCACAAAGTGTAACAGCCATTAATAGCAACTTTGTCATCCAAGTATAACAAGTTAAAATAAGGACAATCTACTGAAAACAACTTTCTTTAGCACAGCTAGAATGGTCAGCGTTATCAATAGCAGAAGGGTATTAATGGAAGCAACCAGACTAAAACCATTGTAGCAAATGCTGTAATTATCCACCATTTTCAAATATAGTCCTAAAATTTCATGCACGGATTAGAAATTTGCCATGCCGAAAGGAAGAAAAAAAAAAAAAAACTCTTTTCTGACACTGAGAAAACAATCCCAAAACTTATCCCTTACGACATGTTTATACTTGGTAAGCTAAATCCTCAAAACAACAATAAACAAATAAAGCCTAACAACAGGATTCATATTGCTACTAGCTATACTTACATCTCTTAAAGAAGGTTGAGGGACTTGCTTCGATGAATCTAAGGAATCTAGAATGGGCCTTACAACAGCTGGCAGGAAGATACCTGCATATTTTTGCAACAATGCAAGCTCAGAACAGAAAGCCAAAGTATCTGCTTTACCACAAAAGAGAAAAGGAAAACTCTCAATTTCCACACAAATGCAGAAACAAACGGAAATTCAAACACCAACCTTTACAAAATAAAGAAAAGGAATGATGAAACAAATATTGTTATCTCTTCAGGATAGACTCATACAAACAACTCTGGAAACGCACTAATTTGAATTCATGTACTTATTGTAACATTTTTTTTGTGCTCCCAATGAGTGTTCTCCCAAGAACAGCCTTATGCCTCACAAGTACCACCATTCTTTTGACTGTGAGACACATTATTACTTCAATCACAGTGATTTCTGCCATAGAATGTACCCGCTTTGTGCATCATTTCAGATATAGAATCCTTTGCATCATGACATATATGTACAGATCATACATTGTATGACAAATTATGAATTGAATTTCAGAATTATGTCAATATTTCCTTTGACATACTCAATAGGACATCAATTTCTAGAAAAGAAATACTAGTGCATTTTCCAAGAATTAAATTTGATTCCTCTTCAGCTACATCGAGAATAGTAACCAGACTGTAACTACAATCTTCACCATCAAAATCAAACCAAAATTTGAAAAAACCCTTATAAAAATTTCATTTGGTTAAAGAAAAAAAGAAAAAAAGAAAACAGCTTTTAATTAAAAAGCCTACATGATTCTGAATTGCCTTTAAAACCCTCTGTTTTTCCTAATTCCAAATCATGAAATACCCAAACAGCATAAAACTAGGGATTAGTTAGTAATGAATGAAAACCAAAAAAACCCAGACATTGTGAAATGTATTTGATAATGAAGCTGATGATTGATCATTAGATTCAAAAAGAGGGAAAAAAAAATAACCAAAACCAGCGATGAGACAAGAAGCAGCGACGACTGGCTCTTGCACCACGAAAATCTTCAGCTTCTGCATCACCGCCATCTGTTAAATCGAATTTTCCTGCTTTCACTGACTTCTCTTCAAAGAGCAACTATCTTTTCTTCGATGGATGCCCAAAAAGTAAAACGGATCACCCCTTTTTATGAAATCAAATTAATATTGGGAACTTTTGTTCGGGTCGGGTATCCGAAAGAATTTTAATAGCGTTATATATGTCTTTTTATTTTATTTTTTTTTTCCATTTGTCCAGGAAAGTCCCTGATAGCTTATCGAAATCACGTTCGACCCAAGCTTGTCGGACTATATTTTTCACTGTTTTAAGGTGGGTGAAAGGGTAAAAGACTTGGAAGGAAAATCGTAGAATTTTGGCAAAAATTATAAAAACCTGTAGAAAACTCTACTTGCGTTTCCTAATCTTATTATTATTATAATAAGGCACTGAGGCAAATAGTAGGTGCAAAGATAATTAATAAAACTATCTAATCAATTTAAAATTTTATGATTATATTATTAAATTTAATAATAAATTAAAATATTTATTGCATATTAAAAATTTTAAATAAATATAAAAATAATTAATTAATTTTTCAGTGATATACCTTCATCCTTCTATCATTAAGATCTAAATAACAGGTTTATAATTTCTCAAACCTTAAGCCGAACTTAGCTTCTGAATAACGTAACATCTTGAATATTATGGCTTGCGCATCTACGGATAAAAAAGCAGATTCGAATCCCTTTACTCCCAAGAAAAGGAATACACAGTACATGAGATAACAACCAATAGAAAGTTACCCAAGATAAAAGGATGGATTTAGGATCCAGAAACAGTTCAATTTATAGACACTGAACAATTTTGGCATTAAATTTATGAATTTACCAAAGAGAAATAAATTGAGATACTTTTGTCTCAGGACATTTTCACCCAATATATGTACAACAGCCCACCCCACATCATTTATGCTACCTCGACTACACTACTTCTAACAATATAGAGAGGCCTACAAACAATTACAACAGCGACAGGAAAAAGTGAAAAACTACTTGCATATAATATAGGGCCTAATACATGTAAAATTAACTGAAAAAAAAAAAAGAAACAACTTTACATGCACATGGAATATATATATATATATATATATATATATAGTCCAAGCTTTCACTTGAGGCAAAACAGTTTTCATGGCAGCAAGGGGATTAGTTGAGCCTCTATAATCATCTAGAAAGGTAACATCCACCCCACGGTCCATCCCAACAGCAAACCAGCACCAACAAGGCTCAGTCCCAATGCGAAAGCAACAGCATACTTGGTCATGCTTGGTCTAGGCTTGGCCTGCTTCCCTCGTCTACCTTTTCCAGTCTTTTGAAAGCTCTTCCGCAATTTACGACTGTTGAAGGGTGTCGATGGAAGAAGTACAGGAAAGAGAGTGGGGACCGGCTGCTCGTCATTCTTCATCTGGACATAAAGGGCTTCTAGCTGCAGCATTTGGAACCACTGTTTATAGGCAGAGAATTGTGAGGCTTGTTTGAAGAATAGCTCGATGACATGCTCCTTCTCTGCATAGGCTTGCTTTGCCGCTTTCTCAGCTTCCCTTGCACGTGTTTGCGAGTGACAAAGTGCTTCTAGTAGCTGAGCCTTGGTAGGATCAGACTCTGTGACTTGCTCTATGAAATCATTTTGGTTTGTACTGTAAGAACGCAGTCAAATAAAGTCGAACAAACAGAGATAAGTTAATAGTTTTATCTTTAATTATTGGTTGGATAGAGATGCAAAATAATGTTCATGTAAAAAGCCATTCAGAGAATTAATCAAGGAATTCAATAACACACCACTTAAAACTATTACAAAATAAATACCTGAATGAAGTTCCGGAAACACATTGCATCTTCTCTTCTCCAACTGAAGACATATGTCTTACATGTTTTCTTCCAGAATCAGGAGAGACCTGTGCATTAACGATAGGACAGGTGATAGGGCCTCTTTGTGACTTCCAAGCCAAAGAAGATACTTCATCACTGTCAAAAGAACCAGAACATTCATGTGAGTACCTCCTTACACGCATCTTCCGAGGTGGGGGAAGATCACAATTCTCAATAACATCCAGCGACTTTTGTGCAACCAAGGAGGCCAGCTCGTCTTTGTCTGTTGTGCGCCACCATGGCTCAGCCTTCCCACCTCCAACCCAGGGAAACTCTGGATCACAACAGAAGTCATTGGCTTTCTTGGAAACAGGGCATTCAACATATTCTATCTCCAAAAATTCACAGTTTTTCATTGCCTCTGTTGAATCAAGAGAATATCCATAGTTCCTTTTTGTGTCAGCACCAGAACCTTCTTGTGCATCTTTTGGGTGAACTCCACTTGCTTCGGAGGGAGAGTTTATATCAGATTTCAAGCTTTCAACTTCACCCTCCAAGGCATTTAACTGCTCATTTGTTAAACCCTTTTGGGGTCCATAGCTAGGCTGCAACTTAAGCCACCACCTGATATCAGGGGGTAGAGTGGAATAAGAAGGGATCCTGTTGAGAGGCATGAAACCTACTGCAGGTTGATCATGTGCATCTGCTAAACCAGTGGGGTTGGAATCAGCCAGTTTAGAGGAAGATGATGACTGGCAGCAAGCAAACTTGGGAGCTCTTTTGGCATCTTCTTGGACAAAGCAACGATTAGCTGTTCTTTGCCAGACAGCCCTGGCTTCAGCTGCTGCCATTACTCTCCTCCTCTTCAACACATTTAACTGTTGAAACAACTTTTAGAAATGGGATTATTATGCTATACAAGTCAGAGAAACTCCTAAGTCCTAACCTTCTGATTCACTAATCAAACACAAAATCACTAGCCAACCTTCAATCTTGCACATGATAAAGACAAATTACTTTATAAGTTGACAAATATACAGGAAAACACCAATCCAAATACATATGAATACAAGTCAAAACAAAAAACTAACCATATTTGAAATATCAAAATTATATCAATGATTACTAGACTAATAACAGCTAATCCATGTTCTTGCCATTGTCAGAACCAACACAAAAGTTCAACCCTCATATTGTAAGAACCAACACAAAAGTTCAACCATCATACATGCTTCACAATCTGATCAAAATAGCAAATCCAAAGCTCATTGCCTTCAATCAAAATCTAAAAGAGCAATTATTTCAAGTATACTTTGGGATGATTTAACCCACACTCTTTAATTTCAAGTAAAGTTAGATACATATCCAGACATCCATATCGATGAGATAACAAAAACAAATAAAGAAAAGAAAGCAGATCAAAAAGATTGCACAAAAATACAACGTAAATTCCAAACTCTAATCTAACTACACATCATATTCACTGAAATAATCCCACACCAATAAACTAGATGTACAGAATTCTCTTGAGTAAGTCATCAAAAGAAAGTTTGAACAAAAAACTGCAGAAAAAAGCAATAATTCCATTATTATCAATTATTATTAATGTAACATACAACAAAAATAAACTACCATTCAAAACAACCGCTACAATAGCCCATAATCAACCGTTGATAAATGAGTATAAAACAGAGAAGTGAAAAAAAGAAGAAAAACACAAAATTTAAGAACGAGAACCACAAAAATCCACATAGAAAAAGAAGATTAAAACTGTGCACGAAACAAAGTTCAATAATCTACCACAATTCAACAAACTAAGCATACCTAATAAGGAAAAGCGGGAAAAATAAAACTACAATCGATCAGGTTACAGAAAGAAGAAGAGATCAAAGAGAAAGAACACAATCCCAGAAAGAAGTAGGATTTAAAACAGGTGGGTAAGTGGTAATTGCATAGACCGAAGTATAAATTAAGGAGAATTAAAGTATAAGAAATCGTTTAATTTCAATGGAGGAGAGGAATCTAAGAGCACGAGACTCATCTACGTGAGGTTTTTTATTTTTTTTCTTCTTGTGCCAGGCTTAATTTTGGTTTTCGGTGACCAAAATTTTCATATCTATGCCGCTTCTATGCACAAAAAAAAAAAAAAAAAAGAAGTTTGCAGGCCTTTTTTCGTTAAGACAAGCAGAGAGTGAAGTTCCAACGACAGCGTTTTTAATTCAGACATCGATTTGTCACTTTCATGGAGTTCGCCAGCCCATTGTTATTGGGGGCAGAGATTTTTGTACTAAAATTGTGTAATAAAAATTTTATTTTAATTATATTTTAGTACATTGTAATCCAATTATTTAATTTATAAAATATTTTATTATAATTTTATTTTATTAAATCATTAAAATAATTGTTTTGTGCTTTTTATTAGATAGTTATTTTAATTTTAAAAAAATAAAAATTATTTTAATACATTTAATTTTTTTATAAATTTAATTCAAACCATATACTATTTTATTTTTTTAAATAAATTATTATATACAATTATTTTATTTTATTTTTATTTATAAAATAATTATTATATTATAATTTTATTTTATTTCAGTGAATTATTTGTAATGTTAATTATTTAATTAAGGTTTTTTTTCTATTGATTGCGGTGCACGTGGCGGTGATCAGGATATCAGCAGGTTGTTAGTGGGTCCCAATAAAAATATTCCATGGGTGCTTGATGTTAGCTTCTCTTGTCTCGACTAATTGGAGGATATTCAATGACGTTTTTGAGATAGGGCCACGTAGGAAAATCAAAATCTAAGACCTAATTTATATTTGATAAATTATGTATATGTGTTATATTTTATATTTTTAAAATAATTGATTGAAAATAATAAAAATTATTAAATATATTAAAATTTTAAATATAAATATTATATATTAAAAATATTTTTAATATATTATATTTTTATTTATTAATATTGTGTTTATATTATATTTTTGTATTATATTTAAAATTATCTTTTCTAAA